>JAODAL010048771.1:0-28715 GCA_025379985.1 Phyllomedusa bahiana | reverse complement strand
TAGGCTGTTGTCCCCAGGAAAATTGCCACGGCAGTCCATGGGCATCATTTAAATTTGAATTTTTGGCCTTGCTGACAATATAAATTTTGGGAAGTTATGTACAGTGTTTTATGATGCCTTTTGCTCGGGAAATTTTTATAAAAAATTATTCTTTCATTGAAGGTCACCCCCCGAAGAAAGTGCAAGGTTTAAAACTTGGTTGGGGCCGTGTAAAATTTTTGGAGTCAAATTTTTTTTAGTTTTAAAATACCCCTTTTCAGTTGTTTTTTTGGGGGTACAAAAAATGTTCTTAGAAAAATTGGTCTTTGTCATATACACCTTGGGGGCCGAATCTCCTTTTTTTTTAGTCCGAGATTACAATAAAAGAGTCAAAAAAATTTTTTTTTTTTTGTATCTTCCAAAAGGAAAGAAAATATAGAAGCTTTTTTTGAATTTTTGTACATTATTAGTGGAGAGGGTAGGTTAACTACAGGATGCCTTTGACACTGGAGCCCTGCCTGAAAAATTTTCTCCATACATCAAACTGTTCTCTTATAAGGACATACTTCCCTGAGCGCTTCAAAGCATCCTATACCCACCCAAAAAGCTGCCATGTACTGAGCAGGTGCAAAACCAAGAAAAACAGAGGGTTTGTTTATTCTTTTGGAAAGAGACTCTTTTTGGCAAAAAATTTTTCCCCCCAAAGAGCTTGCTTCAAAATATGATCTCCATCACCAATGGGTTTTTCAAAGAGAAACATTTGGATCTCTTAAAGAATGTTAACTGTTGATTTTATGTTATAATTATTGTGCTTTTCTTGCAAGTTACATGGGTTTTTAGATTTTTAAAAATTACACGTACTAGAAAACAAACAATAAAAGGGGATTCCTAGCATATGCTGTAAAAACCTTTGTCTGCCACATTTTTAAAGCAGCCCATACAAGTTTTTAAAATTTTTGAATCTAGAGTGCTTTTTAGGTTCAAAGCATGTTGGGAATTTTGGGTTGGGCAAATTTTGAACACATTAATTCCCCTTTAAGCCCCTGTCATAACATATCAAAGAAAAAATTGGATGGGTTGAAAAAGGTGGTAAAATATTTATCCCCGGTTTCAAGGGGCAGAATTAGAACGCGTTGGTGATTAATTCTACCCGCTTTTTTTCTGTCCACCCAAAATTCCTTGATTATTTAATTTTGCCATTGTCTGATCTTTTGGAAAACCATGATACAAGTATGTAGTTTTTCAGGCATGAAAAAGTTGTATCGGTTTTTCTGCAGAACCAAGTTTTAAGAAGAATTTATGAGAATTTTCAACGTGCAGTGATTAAAAAAAGGATTGTTTCCCCAAAAGTTTCTTTGGATTTTTACTTGGTTACTTGTCTCCCATTGGAAGAATTAATCAAGCAGTATGAAATTTTTATTCAAAAAATGAAATTCTTTTTATAAATTTACTGGCTTTTTTCAGTGTTTCCCAAATTTTGAAAAAAATTTAAAATATATCAGGCTTTCATTTTTATGGCATAAGGAGGGCTCGCTTTTATTCTTTTATCTTTCGGGAAATTTAAAATATCACAGCTGTATGAAAAATACGAGGAACTACGTATAGTCTTCCCGTAAATTTTAGCTCCATTAATTTTTAAAAGAAAAAAACTTTAATTTTTTTTTAGTATTATTTTTGTAATAGTACACCTTCACAAAGCATTTAAAAAGGGGTTTTAATAGTAAATATTAAAAATGTTTAGCTTAACCTTTTGGGAAGGAAATTCACATATCTATTTAAATACTTTTGGGGAAATTCTTTTTAAAAACCTTAGGGAAAGCATTAAAAGATTGCTCTTAGACTTCACCTTCAGTGGCCTGGAAAAAATTGAACTAGGGGGTTTTTTCTTGGTTTCTTTCCTTTTTTTCTCTCCCCCTCCCAAAACACGGGCCCCTTTTCTATACGGGGGGGGGGGGGGGGGGGGGGGTTTTCGGGGGGCTTTGGGGGATTTTCCCACCCCCGTTTTTTGTTTTTTTTTTGGAAGGGTGTTTGGTTTTGAAAGGTTGTAAAGTTTTAATTGAAAATGTTGGTTTCCAAAATTTTTCCCTTTTCCTTAAATTCCCCAAAATTCCCAGCCGGAAAATTTTCTTTTTTTTTTTACCGGTTCTAATAAGGAGCATAAAATTAATGCGATTTGATAGTATTGTTTTATACATTAAAAATACATATTTTAACCAAAAACGGGACGGGGTTTACATCTACTTTTAAAAGGAAGGGGAACAGGCACAAAAAGGGAAAATGGCCGGGGAAAATCAGATCCTCCCTTTCCACCCTCCCTCCTCAGAACATTCGTGGGGGAGGGGCCTCTTCTGACTGTTTTCTGGGATGACCCCTTAACCCTGCGCCAAGTTTAAAAAAAACATACTGCAAATCTAAGCAGGGTAATCTTTTCTAAGACATATTCTAAAAATTTTAACCTATTTTATTCTCTGTCTCAATCGGGGTTTTTACATACACTTTCATTTAAAATTTGCAATGAAGATGTACTTTTTCACCATAGTAAGTTACTAGTGTGCAAGTTAAAGGGGTTTTAAAATTAAAAAAAAAAAAATATAAGGTTTTGGGATTATTCTAAATTGTAAAATATTTTTTAGGTGTTTTCGTTTTGAAAGGGTTGTCCAGTTTTTTAAAAGTTGAAATAAAAGCTAAAAAACCAATAAATAATTAACAAAAACCATAACTTCCTCCTTAATTCCATTACGAAAGGCTCTATGGAGTTTCGTGCTCTATTACCATTCATAAGTAGGGTGAGCAATTGTTCAACTAGTAAAATTGTTAGTCGATATCGGCAATTATTGACGATTTTGAAGTTGAAAAACAGATTATCGCTAATGCCCAAATTAAAGTTAGGGGAGAGAAAAACACCTTATTCTTACCCCCAAAAAGGGTGGAAAAACTGAAATTAAATCCCAACGTAAATGGATAGTCTAAATCTTAGGCAACACAATTAGGCAACAAGGTCCGAAAAAACTCAGACTATTCACTATTCCTTCTTTTCCCAAAGCATGCCCCTTAAACCTGCATGACCCACAAATTAAAAAGGGCCAGAGGGCATTTATATTTGAACCATCTTTTTTTCGTGAACTGGAATTGACTACCCCTTCCCTGGAAACGCAACTTTGACTTTTTAAACCTGTCGACCAAGATTAAAAAGTGCCAGAAAAAGGGTCTTTAAACCCCCCATTTGTTGAACTGGACATTGACTATACTTCCTGAGCACATACCCTAACCTGCTGACCCACGGGATTAAAAAGTCCCGAAAAAAGGAGTCTTTGAACACTTTTTTGGGAAAAATGGACATTGACATACTTTTGGCCCAGTTTGCCCAAATTTTATGACCCCCCAAAAAAGATTTTTAAAAAATTTGCGGAAAATAAAAACCCCCCAAAAAACCCCACCCAGAAAAAAGGAAAAGGGTCTTTAAACCACCATTTTATTTGAACTGGACATTGACTATACCTGTCCGGACAGGTATGACTTTAAAACCTGTTGCCTCAGTTTTAAAAAGTGCCTGAAAAAGGCAATGGACTTTCGGCTTTTGGTTTTTGGGTGGTTTGGTTAAAGTGTTTCTTTGCCCCCAAAACCCTGGTGACAAAAGGCGGGCTCTAAAATGGCCGTGTGGGGGAAGATCAAGTGGTGGAAGGGGAAAAGGGGGTAGGATGGGTTTGGGGGTGCTGGTGGTATTTGGGGCGAGGGGGGGTGGGAGGTTGATCCTTGTCAGAATCTGAGACACATTGGACGGAACCTTGGTGGTGGCGGGGGAGGGGGAAGGGGAACAGGGGTGGGACAGTGGTTGGAACCCCGGGATCGGTGGGCCTTTTTTTTGGCCCAAGTGTTCCCCATTTCAATCATCTTCGCTCAGTGATTGACATGTTGGTGGTGGTTAAAAAAAAAGTTCTTTCCCCCTATGAGCGTTTACGGCAAAGGCGCATATGACATCGTGGGGGAATCAGGGCTTTCTCGAAAAAAGGCCAGGCTTGAGAGGTCCTGCCCTTTTCGCGGCGATAAGCGAGGAGCGGTGTTTCCCCTGATTGTGGTTAGCGGAATAATCTCAGCGGACTTTTTGGACCGCCCTCTACCTTTTGAGGCGGGGCCCTAGGCACTACCCCCTCATCTTCCTCCTGTCCAGTGATGAAGCGCTCCCAAAAAATTCTGTGAAAGCAAGTGGGTCGAATGTCATCTTTTGAGTGGGGAATTTCCCCCCAAATTTTTTTAGTTTTCATTCGCCAAAATTTTCGGCAAAAAATAAATTCGTTCAAATTCTTCGGCCGAATACGTTAAAAAACAGCTTTTCCAGGCTGCACAGAGCCGCAGGGGGCTGTAGACTTGTGAATGCTTAAATACGAGGAGCTTTTTTTGGTCTTCATACAATGGGGGTTGTGTTTTAGTATGACACGCACATGACTGCCGGCTCTTAGAATCGTTTACTATAAAATTTCCCTGGGCATTAAGAGGGCAAAACTGACCAAAAAACTGAAGCGGAATGTTTGCCTGATAAAGTCATGCCAGAAAAGCTGGAAAAAAACAAGCTGAGAGCTCACTGGCAACATTAGTGACAGAGTGTGGAGGTGACTTCGCTAGCCCCAGCAGCGATAGGTCCAGACAGTGGCACAAATGACATTCAGGAGGTGGCAAAAACAGATAGGGTTCACTGATTGGGCACAATGTCAACAGTGTGAGGTACGCAGCAGCAGCAAGGAGGTCAGACAGTGGGCACAATGAAACGAGTGTGTAGGTCCACGGCATCAGCCACAGCCGCAGCATGAGGTCACACAGTGGACAATGACACAGTGTGTAGGTCACAGCAGCAGCCACGGCAGCAGCTTGAGGGTCAACGGTGGCAACAAAGACGACAGTGTGGAGGTCATGGCAGCAGCCCCCAGCAGCAGCATGAGGTCAGACAGTGGCCAATGACACAGTGGTGTAGGTCACGCAGCAGCAGCCATGAGGTCAGCAGTGGCCCAATGACAGTTCAGGAGGTGCAAAAACAGGAGTATGCCCACAGATTGGGACATGACACAGTGTGGTAGGTTCACCGCAGCAGCCACAGCAGCAATGAGGTAAGACAGTGGCACGAATTCACATTCTGGAGGTGGCTAAAACAGAGTTATGCCACAGAAGTGGGACAATGACACAGTGTGGAGGTCTGGCAGCACCACAGCAGCCAGCATAGGTTCTTACAGTGGCCACAATGACACAGGTGGATGTCACGGCGCAGCCACAGCAGCAGCATGAGGTCAGTACATGGCACAATGAACATTCTGGAGGTGGCAAAAAACAGGAGTAGCCACAGAGTGGACAATGACACAGTGGTGTAGGTCACGGCAGCAGCCACAGCAGCAGCATTGAGGTAAGAACAGTGGCACAATGACACAGTGTGGTGAGTCACGGCAGCAGCAAAAGCAGCAGCATGAGGGTCAGACAGTGGCACAATTGACAGTGTGTAGGTCACGGCAGCAGCCTCAGCAGCAAGCATGAGGCGAGACAGTGGCACAATGACATGTGTTGGTCGACGGCAGAAGCCACAGCAGCGCATTAGTCAACAGTGGCTATATGACTCAGTGTGGATTGTACGGCAGCAGCCACAGCAGCGCATGATGTCAGACAGTGCATCAAAATATGACAGTGTGTAGGTCAAAAAAACGGCTAGGCAGCCACGAGACGCAGCAGCATTAGGTCAAAAGAAGACAGTGGCACAATGACACATGTGGGAGGTCACGGCAGCAGCACAGCAGCAGCCTGAGGTCAACAGTGGCACAATGACACAGGTGGAGGTCACTTGCAAGCACCACGAGCAGCAGCATGAATGTCAGACAGTGGTACACAATGACATTCTGGAGGTGGCAAAAACAGGAGTAAGGCCCAGGATCTGGGTACCAATGACACAGTGAGTAAGGTCACGGCGCAGCCACAAGCAAGCAGCATGAGTCAGGCAGTGGCCCAATGACCATTCTGGAAGCAGGCAAAAAACATAGAATGCACAGAATGGGACAATGACACAGGTGTGGAGTCACGCAGCACCACAGGCAGCAGCCACAGCAGGGCAGCATGAGGTAAGACAGTGGGCACAATGACCAGAGTGGGGAGTGGTGCATTACTAGTCTGTAAAAGATGGTTGATGGCAGATGAGAAACTGTCATTCCAGAATGTGTGCATCAGGCGTGGCGGCATCAAGAAGAGTGGCTAGGCAGGTAGTTTGAACCCAGACGTCATTTCTCACAGTTTGGGGTGAGGCGTCATGGCTGATGTATTCTGACCCTAAGGCATATGGGGTGTGGAAATCCTGGCCGATCCACGCCTGATTTCATCTGACAAAAGTCCAGCTCGTTCCACATTTCACCGTGGACAAGTGGTTCTCCTGGTAACGATGGCCCCCGCGCGCACTGAACACTCCGCCCCCCCCCCTCATGATGCCACACACTGGCCGGGCAGGACAGCTCTCCACTTACAAACTTCGGCAAGTGCGGCCACACACCAGTTTGGCTGCCCAGTAGTACAGCGGCATCTTCTAACTGGGGTGGCAGAGTGCTGTCCAAGTAGGCCACCCACCCTGTTGTTCAGTGATGCTCCAGTTCCTGCTGCTGCGTGCCTGGCGACTACCCTCCTCACTAGGCGGGTTGAAGGAGAGCTGCTCATCAGTGACTCCAGACTAGGTTACTAGCGGAATGGAGCTGGTACTGCTCCTACCCCGCCCACCTTCCCCCGAGCAGCCCGCGGCAGTAGTACGTGACGCTGAGGAAACCTCCCCCGGTCAGACCTGTCAGAGGGAGGGACGATGCCGCACATAGGCACGGCCAACTGATTAACGGAGGATTTTCCCCTGTAGTATTGAGTTTGTCCTCCCTCTCAATATCTGGGAAAAAGGCTCCCATTTTGACCGGGTAGCGAGGGTCCAAAAGGGTGGAGAGCCAGAATCCATCCCTCTGCCGGATGCCTGACTATTTCGGCTGTCCACTAGCCATGCAAATAAGCATGCTGCGGGTCCATCTGCACCAAGTGACTCCGAGGTCGCCCGTGCCTCCATTTTCCACTGTAATCTCACTGCCACGGCTTGGGGGTCCTCTGCCTCATTTTCCTCATCTCCACCCACCTCCCCCCGCTGCTCCTGCTCCTCCACACTGTGTCACCTGGGTAGAAAATCCACCCCTTTCACCAGACAATGCTTCTGCTCCAATGTCCCCCCTCCCCTCCTCCATTTCGTCCCCACCGGACTCATGTGGGCCCGAGATGTAGTCGCCACGTTTTCCAGCCCCCTGCCAGACAGATTTTCAGCATCTTTTTCCAGGACATGAAGCAGTGGAATGAGTTATTCATCCCGTAGTCCTGGCGACTGACAAATAAGTGGCCTCCTCAAAATGGCCTCAACAAAACGGGCCCTAAACCCCTCCAAGTTACACAGGGGAGTACTTCGTCTGCCTGGATCATCAAAAAATAGTTAATGGCCTTTCCTCTGTTCATACAGTCGGTCCAACATGTGCAGGCTGGAATTCCAACAGGTGGAAACATCGCATATCAGATTGTGTTGGGGGAGGCGTTCTGCCGCTGAAACCCGGGGTGTTCCGTACAATGGATAAATGCATGCACAGTTTCCTGGCCATTTTAAGAATGTTCTGAAATCGGTGGAAGATTTTTAGGAACCTTTTCACAACCAGATTGAACACGTGCGCCATGCAGGGCGCCCTGGACCATCCCTCCTCGTGCAAACGCGGACACCAGTTCCTCCCATTGTCCCCCACCATGGTTCCGATTTGCAGTTGGGCTGGAGAAAGCCACACATCGATTTCTTGCTGCATGACGCGGAGAGTTCCTCCCCTGTGTGACTTCGTTCGCCGAGGCAAGCCAGGTGTAGAACTGCGTGACACCGCTGTGCCCTACAATGTGGTATGATGGGCAGTACTGGTGGAGGCTGAGATGGTGGTGGAGGAGGAGGAGGCGGATATTGGCGCAGGAGCCGCAGTTTGACAAACGGGAGGAGAAAGCGGCTCTCCTGTCCAAGTTGTTGGTGTGCCTGGGCCGGAAGCACATTCACCCAGTGGCCGTAAGACATGTATGGCCCTGACCGTAGTTACAGCTCCAGACGTCCGCGTGCCGTGACCTTGGAACAAACCGATAAGCTCAAGGACTGGCCCACTTCTGTTCTACATAATTATGAAGTGCTGTTACACCCTATATGGAAAAGAAATTAAGGCTTGGAAATCTCCATATCGGCTCGCACAAGCCATTAGTTCTCTGAACGGGCAGAGTCCACCATTTGGAAAGGGAGGGACTGCAGTACCAACAACTTGGACAGGAGCACGGTCAGCTGCTGCACCTTAAGATGGTTGGACCCCATACTTTGTCTATTTTCAATCGCCTCACTGAACGTCTGCTGGAGCCATGAGTAGCTAGGAGCTTTTTCATATTGACCGGGAGATGATGTCAATGAGATACAGCTCCCTTCTGCAGAGGTGGTGGAGCCTTGACTGCTGCATGGCATGCGTGCACTGGGCGCTGCTGCTGTTTGCTGTGGCGGCAGGATGGCCACCACATCTGAGCCACGTTTCTCCCAGGCCACCGATGGTGACGCTGCATGTGTTGACGCAGGGCCGTGGGTGCCAACGTTAGCTCCCTGGCCACGCTTCACTTTCTGCTTACAGATTCTACATATACCCATATTCGGCTCCTCCGGTGTCTTAGCAAAGAACTGCCACACCGCCGAGTATCGATTTTACCGCCAACGCTCCGCACTGAGTGACTACTGCCGCCCGCTGCCTCGCGAGCCCCTGTGCCGCTACTTTCTTGGACCTGCGAAGCGGGTTTTTTACCCCGTGGCGCTGGCTCCCGACCCACACTGCTGCTACCTGTACTCACGGCCACAACAACCCACTTGCTGGCTGCGCCGCTGCCTGACGCGCAAGCTGACGCCCTCTTCTCCTGACGATGATGAATCCCTTGCCTCACCGGCTCCCAAGTGCGGTCGGCTACATCATCATCTATTTGTGTTTCATCGTCACTGCTATCCTCATCACTGGTCTTGGTATGCAGAGGCTGACCCCTCACAACATGACCTCCCATGCCACTCTCAACATCTATACTTTGCCGCCTACTGCAAGAAGCAGGGGATATTGGCCCCATTTCTTCGCTGCCAAGTAGCTGCTGACTGCCCTCCTCAAATTTGTTCATCCTCGTATATAGTGGCGCTGAGCCCAGACCACATAAGTAGATCTCTGGCTGAGGGAACCGGATGGGACAGAGGCGGGTTGAGGACAGGATGAGGCCGCTGAACCACTCCCAGGCCATGCAAACTAAGGGTTGTGTATGTGTTACCACCTTGACTCTTGGCTGGGGTTGTTCAGATGTCTTGTGGAAGGAACGTGGATGACCTAGTCACAATCCAAGTACTATGGCGTTGCTAAACAACACACGGCCCGCTAGATGTCTAGCGGGCAGTTGTTTGTGGCCCTCCTCTCCCGAGTGTCCCCTAGACTGCGTTGTCCCCTTGCTATAGGTTGCTGCGACCTGGGCCTGGAATGTTATTTAGTGCCTCTGCCACTCGCAGGTGAAGGAGCTGCCACCTCTCTGTATGACATACTGTTTGTTCATAAATGTACAGACAACTGTTGTGAAGATATCTGTATATGATAACAATACACACCATTAGTATTTTTGACGCCAAATGAACCCAGTAACAAGCTTGGTAACCCTTGGTTTTAAATTGCGTCCACAAATGGGCCGGTATAAATCTTTACTTGTATTCCCCATGACTTGCGCGCCGCTTTTGCCGTTTAACAACTCTTGTCCCCCCACCATACCACCCAGCACCACACACCCCCCCCCTCCCCCCCCACACCCCCTTACACCACATCCACCCCCCCCCCCACCCCCCCCCCTCCACCCTGCCCCCCCCTATCCCCCCCCTAACATCCTCCACGCCCCCCCTCACACCGCACACCCCTCCACCTTCTGTTCGCGGTGCACACACACAATGTTGTCATTCTAGACTGAGTATATATACACGCGCAGAACAACGATGAGAATTAACAACGCAGCTCTGTGTGTGATAATTGCCTAGATTATAGAATGGTGTGGCGAGCACAGAAGGAGAACGCTTCACACTCTTTATAAAGAGATTCCCCCCCCCCCCCCTGTAGCATGTCTACCCAACCCTTGCCCCCCCCCCCCCCGGCGCCTCACCCCCCTTCCCTACCGCCACCCCCACCCCCCAAGAATAAGCAGTTAATAAAATTGTAATTAAACTTTGCATTGTGTATTAGGCTTACAGGAAAAATCTATATATTTTGAGCCGGTTGAAAATAACGATTTCTTGGGAGTCAACCACAGCTGAAAAAAAAAAACGCTTATTTAACCCCTGGTTGTTAAGTTGAATACTTATTATTCCTCTTTTCGTATTACACAAGAATTGAGCCACCCACAATACTAGGTAGCTTTGTAGCGTGTTACATGCAAGTGTTTTTTACGCTCACAACAAGAGATATAAATTGTATATTAAACTTCGCATGTGAATTATGCTACAGGAAAAATGTATATATTTGGCGTTGAATATGACGAGTTTTGAATTATCGATCCTGGGATCAACCACAAGCTGTGATAAAACAACGCTTAATTAACACATGGATAGATGTTAAACTGTGCCCAAACAATTGAGCCACCACAAACTAGTAGCTTTGTCGTCTGCGGGTTACAATGGGGGTGCTTGTGTTTTTCTAAGCTGCACATAAGAGAAAATTTGTAATTAACATTCGCTTGTGAATTATGTTCAGGGAAAATAGTATATATTTTGGCAGTTGAAATGACGGTTTATTGAGGATACACAACAGCTGAATAACAACGTTAATTAAACACCTGGGATGTAAATTGCGGACAAAGAATTGAGCCACCACAAACTAGTAGCTTATGTAGCCGTGGTTTAAAACATGCGGTGTTTTTTACGCCCACACATAAGAGATAACATTAGTAATTCAACCTTTTGCTTGTGAACTTATTGCTACAGGAAAAATGTATTATTATTTTGGCGTTGAAATGAAGGGTTTCTTGGGATCACCACAGCTGAAAAAACAAACGCTTAATTAACCCCTTGGATGTAAATTGCGCTCAAGAATTGAGCCACCACAAACTAGTAATTATGTAGCATGTTTACATGCGATGTTTTTTCACGCCACACAACATCGCAGATAAAATTGTAATTAACCTTTGCTCGGTCGTGAATTAGTGTGAGCGATTGAACCCCCCCGTTGGCCTAGACGAGATTGATCGATAGTTCGATAGTCGGGCCGCTTATCGATAAGGTTTTTTCAGATCAGTGTGCGGTCGATTATGTGCGATGACCCATTAAAGTACTAATGGGATGAGCAACAAAAACCTTCATTATTACACCCAAACAGGCTGGAGATGCTGAAATTACTTTCCACAACAGTCAAAATGGATACAGTGCTACATCTTCAGGCAAACACAACTTAGGTTATAAAAGTCACAGAAAAAAAGTCACAGACCATTCCACTATCCCTGTCTTGGACCACAACGCCCTGGACCCTTAAACCTGCACTCAACCACAAATTGAAAAGTGACACGAAGGGCAGTGTGATTTGAACCATCATCTTACTTGAACTGGACATTGAATATACACCTGTCCTGGGAACACAGCATGAGCCCCACCAAACCTGCAATGACCCCCACATTTAAATAGTGCCGGCAAAAAGGAGTCTTTCAACCACCATTTTAGTTTCATGGACATTGACTATAACTGTCCTGGGCCACAGCATGAGCCCCAAAACCTGCAATGACCCCAACTTTTAAAAAAATTGCCGGAAAAAAAGGCTGGCTTTCAACAACCATTTTAGTTTCACTGGACATTGACTATACCTGTCCTGGGACACAGCATGGCCCAGGGCCGGAGTTACAGTGGGTGCGCCGATGACCGAGCACACATGCGCTGGTAGGACACACAGTCATCTATTAACATCGCTGGTTAAATGCCATGATGACGCCAAGCAACGAAAACTGTCGTGCTGAAGCAGAGGTTGGGGAAGCGGAAGTGTGAGATCTCCAGCCTTCCTCAGTAACACGTCAATACCTGGGGTCAGCGCTTGCCCATCAGTATGAGTGTGGACCAATTGAGGCTTCACTTGAAATACTGGTGGTTAACGCTCCTGTTACACACCAGGTGCCCTTTATCTTGGCATTCTTTTTCTCATTTTACTCATCGCTGAGGAATTGGTCGATCTTACTTTGTTCTATGTCCGTGCTCCATTACTCCATGTCCTCTGTATAACTACATCTGGTCAGAGTTTTCCGTTATAACCCTCCTGTGGTACAATTCAGGGTGGAATTTTTTTTAACAGTATTTTGTACATGCAAGTTTTTTTAGTACTTTAATTCTAGGAAAACACATTTTTAAATAGGATGGAATCCACCATGTCTTTTTTTCTCTTTTTTTTTTTCATTGTATTAAATGGGTTTGTCTCAATACAGGGATTGATAGCTATGTTAATAGATCTTTGCAAAAACAAGTCATTTTGCAATATGTGTCCATAACAGTGTTCCTACTATTCCTGTTATCGACAGAACCGCATCACCCTTGAGCCCTTCTTGTTAATTGTGAAGAACAAATGTCTGTTAGAAACACATTTTTTAGAATAGGACCTGTAGTATAGCTGGCATGTCACAGCCCAAAATGCCCCCAAAAAATTTCAAAGCATGACCCTTGAGCACTTTGGACACAATTGTGAAGAACAAGGTCTGTTAGAAACAACATTTTTTTGAATAGCGACCTCTAGTATTGTGCATGTCACTGCAAAATGACCCCAAATATTTCAAAAGCATGACCCTTGGAGACACTTTGGACAATTGTGAAGAACAAACGTCTTTTAGAAACAACATTTTTTAGAACTAGGACCTGTAGTTTCAGCGGCATGTCACAGCAAAATGCCCCACAAAAATTCAATGCATGAACCTTGAGCCACTTTGGACAAATTGTGAGAATAAATGTCTGTTTGATCAACATTTTTTAGGAATAGGACCCTCTAGTATAGCTGCATGTCACAGCCAAGATGCCCCCAAAAATTAAAAGCATGACCCATGAGCCACTTTTGACAATTGTGAAGAACAAATGTCTATTAGAAAACAACATTTTTTCGATCATGTCCTGTAGTATTGCTGCATTTCAAAGCAAAATGCCCCCATAAATGCAAAGCATGACCCTTGTGCCACTTGGACAATGTGAATGTGAACAAATGTATGTTGGAAACAACATTTTTTTTATAATAGCGACCTGTAGTACTTGAACTGCATTTTCAAAGCAGCATGACCCAAAAAAACTCTATAAAAACGCGACCTTCTCAGCCAATCGTAAAAATTGTTGAGGCGAAATGCCACTTAGAAGCACATTTCGTTACAAAAGGACCATGATTTATTGCTGTATCTCACAGCTACATGACCCCAAAAATTATAAATATGACTTCTCAGCCACTAATTTAAAAATTGTGAGGGATGAAATGCTCACTTAGAAGCCACATTTCTGTTCACCAAAGGACATAGATAAGCTGTATCTAACAGCAAACATGAATCAAAACTATTGACAATGCGAAAACTTCTAAAGATTAAAGTGAGTAAATGGATTATGGTTGTTGTCATTGAAACCTTGCTGTCTTTTAAAGTCTCCTCACAACAAAACCCAGACAAAAAATGACCTGTTGGGAAAGAGATTAAAAATTGCCAGTAAGAAATGATCATTTTAAAAAAGTTTCAAGAGGACCATTTCTGTTTGAAAGGAATGTGATGATTGACCGGCAAACTAATCGGTGACCCGGCAATTGGGGACACAAACATCTTCAGAAGATCCATGACTGATTCATATCTTGATGAAAGGTCAAACGATCAACATTAATCCTGTGGGGAAAAGCCGGTTGCGGTTTGTCTGTAATGAATACTCCAGATGTCAGGGGCGTCGCCTAGGGGGGGCTGTTTTTTTATTGGGGCTCGGGCCCGAATAAAACACCCTGTGCCACAGAGTCTACCGGGCTCAAGGGCCTCTGCCCTGGGCAGCGCTGCACAGACTGGCCCTGCATGATTATGTGCATCAGCTCGGACGCACACACAGCTCGAGGCTTCTGCGGATCCAGGAGCGAGCGCTCCCTGCCCCGCAGAACATAGTGTCGGTACAGCAGGTCCGACACAGCGGGGCCGCCGGGTCACCCAAAGAGCTGAGGAACGCCGGCTGCCGGCCCAGTGCGCCTCAGACCCGGCAGCGGTCCGCGATGATCGATGATGTCATCGCTGCGCTGCATCTACCTCGGGCACAACTGCGATGTCATAGGCCGTGCGAAGCCTCGAGGAGCTCCTGAGGAGCGCGGATGCTGAAGATGGACGCGAGCACCCCGCGCTCGCCGGGGGAGTTAAGGTGAGTATGAATGTTGTTATTTTTAAAGCGCTTTACCTGCGTTCAGTGCCCCCATATATGACCTGTGCCCTATAATGCCTGCCTGTGGCCCCCAATATCCCTCCATGTGGCCCCCATATCCCGCCTTGACCCTTATAATTGCCTAGCCTGGGGCCCCAAATTTCCCTGCATGTGCCCCTATAATCTGCCTGCCTCGTGGCCCCCCATAATATCCCTGCCGGTGGACCATAATGCCTGCCTGTGGCCCCCTTATCCCTGCCTGTGACCCTATTAATGCCTTGCCTGTGCCCACCATATCCCTGCCTGTGAACAACTATAATGCCTCGCCTGTGACCATATAATGCCTGGCCTGTGGCCCCATTATCCCTGAATGTCGGCACCATATCCCTGCCTGTGACCCCTTATCCTGCCTGTAGGACCCAAATCCCTGCCTGTGGCCCCCATATCCCTGCATGTGCCCCCATATACTGCCTTTGGCCCCCATATACTGCCTGTGACCCCATATACCTGCCTGTGGCCCCCATATATTGATCGTGGACCCCATAATCCACTGCCTGTGGACCCCATATCCCTGACTGTTGGCCCCCCTCCCCCCTATAATGCCTGTGCCCTATATGGCCTGCCTGTGGACCCCCATATACTGCCCGTGGCCCCCACCAATACTGCCTTGTGGCCCCATTTTCTTGCCTGTGGCACACCATTTCCTTGCCTGTCGGCCCCCATTATCCCTGCATGTGTCCACCATATCACCTGCTCCTGTCGGCCCCCATTTACTGCCTGTAGACCACCATATCCCTGCATCGTGGCCCCCTTATACTGCCCGTGGCCCCCATATATCCTGTATGTGTCCCTATAATGCCCTGCCTCTGGCCCCCATATGCTGCCGTGGCCCCCATATCACCTCTCTGTGGCCCCCATATGCTGCTGTGCCCATTATAATGCCTGCCTTTGGCCATATTCTGCCTGAGGCAACCATATGCCTGTGGCCCCTTATCCTGACTGTGGATAACCATTATCCCAATTGCTGTGGCTCCCACCATCCATCCCTGCCCTGTTCCCCCATATGCTGCCTGTGGACACCATAAGCCTACCTGTGGCCACCATAAGCTGCCTGTGGCCACCATATGCCTTCCTGGGCCACCATATGATGCCCCTGTGCACCTATATAATCCTACCTGTGTGCCCCAATATAACTGGCTTTGTCACCTATTTACCTCACCTGTGGCCAACCATATACTGCCATGTGTCCCCTATATACATGCCTGTGGCCCCCATTTACTGCCTGTGTTCCCTATATACCTGCATGTGGCCCCCATATACCGCTTTTTGTGACCCCATATTCTGCCTCAGTGACCCGGGATATTCTGCCTCAGTAGCCCTATATACCTTCTTGTGGCCCCTATATAACTGCACTCAGTGCCCCATATACTGCCCTCAGTGCCCCTATATACCTGCCGTCGGCCCACCATATACTTGCATGTGCCCCCCTATATTACTGCCTTTGCCCCATATTACCTGCCTGTAGGCCCCTATATAATGCCTGTGGCCCTATTATCTGCCTGTGGCCCCATATATCTGCATGTGGACCCCATATACTTGCTTCAGTGCCCCATTTATACCTAAATGGGGACTGCTATACTATGATTAAGGAAGTTGCCTGGAAATGTCGAGGATTCTAAGATATTTGTAGTCCAAATCCTAGGACGTGTATTGGCCGGTAGAAATCAGAATGAAGGTGTGAAAGGCGGATGGAGAAGAAAAGGGATAGTAAGTGAACGACGCTGATCAAGAAAGACGTCGCGGCGTGAAGGTCACTAAATGTAACTGCAGGTGTAATAACAATTATATGTCTGCAAATAGTCTTCATACCTGACTTGTTTCTTCACCATCTATTGGTCAATGTATGCATGGTCGCCCTGGTATAGGTATTTCAGTGCATGTGTTCAGATGTTTGTCACATGTGAGGAGGTCAGCTTTTTCGGTCGAGGGTTATGGCTGGATTATTTGAAACTTAAGTAGTAATCCCTGTTACGGCCGCCCCCCGCCGCTCCCGCTGGCGACTTTGTTGAGAGGGCCCCCCCCCCTTTTTAGTCACAATCACTTGGTATGGTAGATTTGCTCCATGTGTAGGTGGTGTTTCTGGTGACTGTTTTTAGGGGTATTGTTCATATGAAGCCGTGAGAAGTTCTGAAAAGTAAATTTGTCATTGGTGATTTTTACTGTAAGTTGACTGATGAGGGAGCCATGGAAGGGTTTGTGTGGGAATGTGCTAATGAAATTGTGACAGGTACAGAAAGGTTTTTATCTGTAAAAAAAAAAAACATCCGCAGTTAACACATGAGGCGCGACAATAATGTTGTACTCGATGGTGAACCCAGCCCTACCCTGAAAAACACAAAGGGACCGAGACCAGGATGTTTTAGGAACCCTTTAGCAATGCCCATGCCAGCTGTGCTGAAGGTCACCGCTCAGTTATGTCACTGGATTGCTGGGTGGACAACACCTCCTATGCTTGATGAGGCCAGCTCGGGCCATTAGTCCGATTTTGGATACCACCAGAAGTCTATTGGTACGGAACGAACACATTGCAAAAACAATCGGTGTTGAGACGCACAGATAGTCTTGGCCACCATGATCTTAAGCTGATCTCTGTGTGTGGATGTAGTGCCCTGCACATTGCTTGCGTTATGGTGTCGGTGGTAAAACAACGATTGCCAAGAGGTCCACCATTAGGACTTTCTGCCACCTTGCCTGCTGCTGACGCTAACGCCCCCTACTGGACACTCTACTGCATGTTCACGTCAGTGATGTTGTCCAAGTGAACATTTTGGGGGACGTGAAGCAGACGCAACAGATGTATTACAGTTGATCAAAATCAGCATGGCTCCATTTCACATGCATTTTACTCTCTAAATTTGGGTGGGTGAAGAAAGGTGCGGATTTTGTTTTGTACCGGGGATCCAGGAGTGGTGGCAACCCAGTACTGTTGTTCATCTTTGATGGACCTTAATGGAGGATACTGTTGGAGGAAATGGAGCATCCAAGCACCTCAATGTGAGAGAGTGGACGCATGATTTCCCAAGCCTCTGGGTTCAAGGCGGCACTAGCCAAACTGATTCCTTATCATCTTCCTCCTCCGCCTCAAATTTAGCGGCCAAACCTTCTTTCCAAGGCAGGGACGGCCACGGTAATCATCGGTTGTCTAGGAATACCTCCTCCTCCTCATCTTCCTCCGCTGCCTACGGCACAGCTTCAACAAGCCCTGACTTGCACTGAGATGATGCACCCTGACAGAGAGCTGATGCGCAACTTGCACTATGTTGGGACCGATGAAATTGTGAAACTGTCGGGCTTGATGGATTTGATGGGTGAGATAAGGTCCGTGTACCGACATATGTGTCCGTCTTGCTCCTACGTCGCTGGCTTGGACATGTTGGTTTCAGAGTGTTACAATCGATCGTTCCAGAACTAGATCAACACATTTGCTCATGCTGACAAGGGCAATTGTCCGCAACTGTCCATTTTGTTCGCTTCTTCAAAACTCGGCTAAGGATGGTGCAGACCTCTTTCACCTGCCTCCAATCTCGGTGGTTCAACACCCTTGAGGTCCGTACCGCTGACTTGCAGAGCAATGTGTCACTTCGTTAAGCGTAATGGCATTGCGCTGCTGCCCACAATCGCATTGGAGCTGTGGAGGGTGGAATTCCAGCTGTTGCCCGTCAACAATGAGACGGTTGATGGGGAGGGCCGAGACTGACGACTGCAACGCTGCAAGGCGGGAACGAAAGCAGGGTGCGAACGGTGGAAGTGCGAACTCAGACTCGAGCTTCTTCAGCAGGCAGTCCTGACCCGGGTAGCTCTTTAGAAATTTCTGGACGACAAGGTTCATGATCATGTGCAGGCAAGCGGATTGCTACAGCCTACTGGATCTCTAAGGGCGAGGGCCAGCAGATTTCGCCCGTTTTAGCCACACCACCTTGCCTGGCCACAAGGTTTGGTCACCCAGCCAGCGCCTCAGGTATCGTTGCTTAGGCCGTCCACAGCTCTGACCCTGTGTGTGGCCGGTCTCCAAGGCAGCAATTAATTTTCAACAAGGGCCTGGGCTCTGGGAATGTGATGCCACCAGAGGTCCTTGGGGGAAAGAACTGACCTGCCACCTTCCCTGAAGTTTGAAGAGCGTGTGCCGAGCCTGAGAGCACCTACCCCCAGAGACATCAATCAGCTCACCAGGTGAGCTGTCACAGAGATATATCGGCCTTGGCAGTGCTTACTAGTTCCATTTGTGTCGGTGGTGAGATGACTTTTGGACACAGATGCTGGACAACGCGCTTGAAATTTTAGATGACACGTGGCTGGATTGGCCAGGGCATGGATGGCTTTTACTGGCCAAAGAAATGCAACTGCTCTGCATCTGGTATTGGAGGGCAGGCGAGGGCCATGACGTGGCGGAACCCATCTGGGTCCACCAGCGGAAAGGCAACATTTCCAGAGGCCAAAAGCCTGGCAATGACGACATTCAGGCTTTTGGGCATTCTGGGGATGGTTTGGGTTGCGTTTTTAAAGTGTTTATTCTGCTCCAAAAACTGGAAGACAGAAGGCTGGCTGATAGACTGGCACGCCTTTACGGAGTGCAGGTCGTCAAAACTGGCGCAAGGAGAAGGGGTTGGATGGGTCTCGGTGGTGCTGGTGGTACTCGGGCGACGGTGGATGGCTGAAGCGAGAGGCTGATCCCTGATCATGACTCTCGAGAGTTCCATGGGCAGATGAGGGAAACGATTGGTTGTGGTGGCGGAGGAGGAGGAGGCGGAGGGAGACAGAGGGTGTGGACTACGTGGTTGGAGGCCCGGAGTACAGGTCTGGCCTTTTTTGGCCAAGTGTTCCCTCACCATTTCAAATCATGCATTCGTGCATGTGGCCTATAGACATGTTGGTGGTGGTTAACCACTTAAGGTTCTTGCTCTTAATTATGCGTTTACGGCAAAGGCGGCATTATGACAATCGCTGGGTGACATATGAGCTTGCTCAAAGAAAGGCACCAGGCTTGAGACGGTCACTGGACCTTTTTGACAGGCGATAAGAGAGGAAGCCGGGGGGGTTTGCGTCCTGACCGTGGCTGGCGGAATAATATCAGCGGACTTTCTGCGACAGCCCTCTCCCTTTTTGTGGATGGGAACCGTACTTGTCACTACACCATCGTCTTCCTCCTCGTTCCATGATGAAGCGATCCGCAAGCAAAGTATGCGGAAAAAAGACCGAGAGATGGAATCCGCAATTGTCGTCATCATCATCATAATCACGGTGACTTAGGCTCGTCAGACTTTCTGTCATACAGAAGCTGGGGCTACAAGAAGGGGCATGGCCTCAGGCAGTGACGACCTACGACCGGGGTTTAGCCGATTGACCGGCTTCCTTAACCTCCTTGATGGCATCAGTAAACTGGGAGTCAGAGCAGACTAAATTCCTCTTGATCACTTTTAACATTGCTTATGATCCCAACCGCGCATTTTGTCATCAAATAGGTCTTCAGGACAATGGATTATCCACAGTGGTGGGTACACGAGTTAAACCATTTGGGTCTGCTTCATGTTGGACAGGAGGCTGATGTGATCGGATGAGACATTTGTGTCGGTAGGTGACTGCGAGGACGAGGAGGTAAGATGCTAGATGCACGGTTGCATTAACCACTGAAGGACAGATTGGCGACGATGTTCGTTACTTGATTCACAGGGCACTGCTCACACAGCGATTGCAACATGCCTGGACGGTCCTGCAACTGACGATCCGCCTGCGCAATCGCTGTTCTTTCCCCCGCCTCCGCCCCCCCCCCGCGCACTCCGGACCCCCGGAGCACACTTCTCTCGCCCCTACCTCTACCTCCCCATGTCGCCCCTACCCCCCTATATCTTTCGCCCGCAGCACCCCCGCTACCCCTGGCATTTCGCTACCATGTTCAGAAATTGTAAAAATTTGAGGAAGGTATGGAATAGTTTTGGAATAGTCTTTATTTAAAGACAGCAAATCACCCACAGCTATTTCTCAAATCCATATATTCAAACAAAATTGATGGGATTCAAATTTAACTGCAAGGTGCTCTAAACAAACAAATCTGGACGATGGGGCAAAAAGTCAAAAAAAAAACACGTATCTGTTATGTTCGTGGTCATACTCTAAACGGTATTTTTGCCACCTTTCAATTCACCTGTGGTGAATATAGAATTTGCTGTTTTAAGATTTACGGTAAGATGACTGCCGTACAAGGAACAATTGTGGGTGTGCAACAGTCAAAAAACACGTAAATGTTATGTTTTGGTATAATAAGATATTTTTTTCAACTTACAATTCACCTGTGGTGAATTATTGAATTGCTGTTTTATGATTTACGTAGAGCTGCTGTCAATGATACAATGCTGGGTCGCGAAACCAAAAGTCAAATAAACACGGTAACTGTTCTTGTTTCGGCAAAATAATCGATATTTTTTGCACCTTTCAATTTACCTGTGGTGGAAAATAGAATTGCTGTTTTAATGATTTATGTTCACTGCGGCGTCACATGAACAATGCTGGGTGTGCTGCCAAATGTCAAAAAAACACGTACACTGTTATGTTTTGATATAATAAAACGGGATTTTTTGCCCTTTCCAATTCACCTGTGGTGAATATAGAATTGCCTGTTTTAAGATTAAAGTAGATGCTGCGTCACATGAACAAATGCTGGAGGCCAAAAGTCAAAAAACACTGTAACTTTATCCCGTTTTGGTATAATAAACGTATTTTTTTGAACCTTTCAATTCACCTAGTCGGTGAATATAGCACATTGCTGTTTTAAGATTTACGTAGAGCTGTGGGTCAATGAACAAATTCGATGGGTGCGCAAAAGTCAAAAAACACGTAAATGTTATGTTTTTGGTATAATAAACGATTTTTTTTGCACCTTTCAATTCACCTGTGGTCGAATATAGATTTCTGTTTTAAGATTTACGTAGATGCTGCGCGTCAATGAAAAATGCTGGGTCGTGAAAAGTCAAAAACACGTACTGTTTATGTTTTGGATATAATAAACGATATTTTTTGTACCTTTTCAATTTACCCACCTGTGCGGTGATTCTTGAAATTGCTGTTTAAGATTTAGTAGAATGCTGCGTCAGATGAACAATGCTGGGTGTGCAAAGTAAAAAATCACGTAAATGTTATGTTTTTGATATAATAAACGGTATTTTTTGCACCTTTCAATTCATTCTGTGGTGAATATAGAATTGCTCTCAGTTATCACTGTTTTAAGATAAGATTTACGTAGATGGTTGCGTCAATGAACACAAGGCGGGAGCGCAATAAAAGTCAAAATAAAAAACCGAACTGTTTATGTTATGGTATAATAAACGATTATTTTGCACTCTTTCATTTCACTGTGGTCGGGAATAGTTAGAATTGCTTGTTTAAGATTTTCGTAGATGCTGCGTCAATGAACAGTGCTGGGTGTGCAAAAGTCAAAAAAATCACGTAATGTTATTGTTTTGGTATAATAAACGATATTTTTGCACCCTTTCAATTCACTGTGGTGAGATATAAGAATTGCTGTATTAAGATTTACGTAGATGTGCGTCAAATGAACAATGCTGGGTGTGCAAAAGTCAAAAAACACGTAAGTGTTATGTTTTAATATAATAAAACGTATTTTTTTGCACCTTTCAATTAACTGTGGTGAATATAGAATTGTGTTTTAAGATTTACGTAGGGATGCTGCGTCAGATGAACATGCTGGCTGTGGCCGCAAAAAGTAAAAAAAATACCATACTGTTAGTTTTCGTACGATAACGGTATTTTTGGCAAACAAACTACCTGTGCTGACTACAAGTTTGCTGGAATTGTGATTTAACTGCAAGGTGGATATATCAACAGTCCAGGTGTTGTAATGGGTATTTTAATATATTTAATATGTGCTAAAATGAAAATGAACACCTATCTGTATTGTATACTGATAATAAAGTGGAGTTTTGCATCTATCAAAGAGACATGCTGTTACTAGAAATGATGTGTATCCAATATAAGTTCAGGCTGCCCAATATACATGGAAATATTTCAATAGAAAACGTTAATAATAAAGAGTATTCCACTACAAATGTCTACTCTAAGTTTGGTGAACTTTTTCCAGGTGTTCTTTTATAGATAGAGCTTGTCCGTGTTCGCCCGCGGGCACCCCCCCCCACCCGCTCCCACCGCCGTGAATTTCTCAGCGTAGATGCCGCTTTAAAAATTCTCTTAGACTACTAAACATAAAACTCTTCAAAATCTCTAATCTAATAAATTGGAAGGATCCAGCTAATAGAGAGGTATCTTGTGCAGAAATAGACTAATTTCGCTGAGCTGTTTGGCCACAGGCAGAGCGCAGGTCCCTATCCCTATGAGACGCTGAGAGAACTGAGGCATGAAACAGGAAACGCCTGTTCTATGTAAAACGAGGTCATGTGATTTTTCCAGCCAATAGCAACCCCATACACAATCCAGTCATGACGTCGCACACAAATCTCACCCTGCTCCTTTCTGTAATCTGATTTGCTGGCCGCCAAAATTACAGGCTAGCGCCGAAAAGGCGCGATCTTAAATAGATGATGCACAGATTTTAACCTTAATTATCGCATGATCTGGAAATTTAGATCACCATAAAACAAACCCATTGCCGATTTCAACTTTGTCGATAAAAATCGCTCAACACTACTTGGGAATTTGCTACAGGAAAAATGTTTATATTTTGGCATTGAAAAATGACGGTTTCTTGGGATCAGCTCAGCTAAAAACAATGCTTAATTAACCCAATGGATGTAAATTGCACCAAAAGATTGGAGCTACCACAAACTAGTGCTTTCGTAGCGTGTTCACAATGCGGTGTTTTTTAGCCACACAATAAGAGATAAAATTGTATAATTAACCTTTGCTTGTGAATTATGATTACAGGAAAAATGTATATATTTTGCCGTTGAAAATGTCGGTTATCTTGGGATCACCACAGCTGAATAAACAACGCCTTAATTACCCCTGGGATGTATTGCGACAAAGAATTGAGCCACCACAAACTAGTAGCATTGTAGCGTGGTTACAATGCGGTGTTTTTTACGGCCACCACAACAAGAGATAAAAATTGTAATTAACCTTTGCTTGTGAATTTTGCTACAGGATAAATGTATATATTTTGGCTTGAAAATGATGGTTTCTTGGGATCACCACAGCTGAAAAACAAGCTTAATTAACCCCTAGATGTAAATTGTTTCTTTAAAAAAACCCCCCCTAAAAACCATTTATTTATTATTACGCCAAACAATTGTAGCCACCACAAACTAGTAGACTTTGTAGCGTTTTATCACACAATTCAGGGTGTGTGTTTTATTGCACAGATACACATAAGTATGTATAAAATCTCGCCTACACCTCTCCACACACTCCCCCCTCTCGCACAGCACTAGCTCACGCGCATCTTACTCGCTCAGGATAATACTCGCTATATAGTATGTGTGTGGGAAATGTGTGTGTGTGTGTGTCTTGGGATATATCAGCCTAGATAAACACACACCGCCAAAACCCCCCCCCATCCCCCCTCCCCCAACCCCCCTGCATAGATATCTCTTCGCCGCAAATGATTTGAGCACCACAAACTGTAAGCAGCCCAGCCTACTGTCCCGCCTATACCCACTTCCCCCCCCCCCCCCCCCCCCAGCCCCCGCCATCCTCTTTCTACCGCCCACCCCCCCCCCACCCCCCCTCAACACCCCCCCGACTACCTACAACCACCACCTCTGTAGTGGTAAACACCCCCCCTCCCTCCGCCTCCACCCCACCCCCCCCCCCCCCGAGAACCAAATGACCCCCCCCTCCACACGGAAACCACCTCGCCCCCCCTACAAATATTTTGTCAGTTGAAAATCGCACTCTTGTTTCAGCTGGCTCTACTCACCTACTCGCGCAAAAACTGTAACTCCTCCAAATCTAACCCCCCCCCCCTCCCCCCCCCCCCCCGGATGCTAATTGTGCAAAAGACATTGAGCCACCACAAACTCCAGTAGCATTTTGTAGCAGTGTGTCGCACACATATCGCACGGTGAGTTTTTTACGCACACAACTAAACAAGAGATAACTAACGTGTAATTCTCTCATCATTTGCTTGTGAATTATGCTACATGGAAAAATGTAGTATATTTTGGCATTGAAAATGACGGTTTCTTGGGATCACACAGCTGAAAAACAACGCTTAATTAACCACTGGATGTAAATTGGCCAAAAAATTGAGCCTACCAACTAACTAGTAGCTGTGTAGCGGGTTACTAGGGGTTGTTTTTTACGCCACACATTAAGTGATAAAATTTGTAATTAACCTTTGCTTGAGATTTATGCTTCAGGAAAAATGTATATATTTTGTCGTTAAAAATGACGGTTTTTTTGGATCACCACAGCTGAAAAACAACGCTTAATTAACCCCTTTTGAAAATTCGCAAAAGAATTGAGCCACCACAAACTATATTTTGTGCGTTTTTACAATGCGGTTTTTTTTACGCCCCCAACGAGATAAAATTGTAATTAACCTTGTTTGTGAATTAGCTACGGGAAAAAATGTATTTTTTTGGCATTAAAAATGACGGTTTTTGGGGATCACCCAGCTGAAAAACAACGCTTTTTAAACCCCTATGTAAATTGCGCCAAACAATTCACCCACCACAAACTAGTAGCTTTGTAGCGTGTTAAAAATGGCGTTTTTTTTTTACCCACACAACAAGAGAAAAAATTGTAATTTAAACCCTTATTTTGAATTATGCTACACGAAAAATTTATATATTTTTGCTTTGAAAATGACTTTTTCTTGGAGTCACTACAGCTGAATAAAAATGCAAAACAAACCCCCTGGATTTAAATTAACCCCAAAAAATTGAGCAGAAAAAAATGACGTGGTTTTTTATTGTAAAAATGCTTTTTTTTAAAATAAATAAAAAGGAACGGGCTTAAATCCCCCTTGGTATTTAATGTGCTGTGAGCAGATAGGATTTAAATGTATTGCAGCTGCAGTGGACGCACACTGGATTTCAATCCAAAACCCCAAAAAAACAAAAAAGAACGTTAAGAGAAGCAGTCTCGAGACAACTAAGAAAAACCCCACAAAAATCGCGTATAAAAATCAGTTCTTCAGTAACAATCAGCCCGGCAGCCCACCTTCAGTACTGGAGCGGTATGAGCTCCCAGCAATCGCCCCGGGCTTATATGTGCGGGACGCACGAGCCCGCCGGTCTTGTTTGGCTTATCCCTCCTTCAAGGTATGCCCCCTTCTCTAGATTCTTTCCCCCCATTACCCTTTCCCGCCCATTTTTCAAAAAAAATTTTTTATAAGGTTCCCCCAAACTTCGACTTCGTCAAAAACCGAAGTTTTTTCTGAAATTCTAAACGAATTCCATTGGTTTGAATCAACCCCATCCACAAAAACAATCGGCAAAAACCAACCCAAAATTTTAGATACCATTTCTTCAAGGGGAATAGCCAAAATCCCCACCCAAATACGTAAGAAGCTTGGGAAGGATACCCCAAAATGCTTGAAACCCCTCAATATTTAACCACACTAGGGCAAACAATAAACTGTCCCCCAAAAAAATAATAATACCATACAAACCAACAGAAATCACCTCAGGGTAAAAGTAAACCTTTATTGCATAGTCAACAATAAAAAAACATACAAAAATAACGTAACAACACAAAAAAATACTGAACAAAGCCACCCAACAAAAAATCCCCACCTCCAGAAAACACAGGGTTAATAAGCCCAACAACATAAGTATAAGGCTAAGACTTAGCCACTAAGCCAACCTGTGTCTGGAGAGGGGCATATGTGTCTTTTTATATAGTGTATGTAAACTTCTGGTTTCAACTGTATTTATGCCACTCAATAATCTTGCAATAGCCAAGGTTCTTTTACTGTTGACAGTAAAGGTATGTTCACACGGCATGTTTTACTCTGTGTAGCATACAATTTTAGATGCGTGTTTGGATCCGTCTGTCGGACCCCCATCGGACCCAAACACGCAGCTAACAAATAGCTAACAAATAGCAATTTGATTTTATACTGCTTTTAATAAGAAACACGCATAGGGGTTCACACGAGTGATCTCCGATGCATATCTTATTGCGTCTTTCAGATCCGTCTTTCGGATCTGTTCCAAGAATTGACATGTCAGAAAGACGCAGCAGGAGCCCTATCTAAACTGATAGGGTCCGATCCTGCTGCATCCAATACGCACCTGAGTTTTGGATACGTGTTGGATCGGTTGGTACAACGCAGCGTTTTGGGGTGTGATTTTCGGATCCAACACAGATTCAAAAACGTCTACCAAAACCCCATGTGAACATACCCTAGGACAGACAGTTGTCCATGCTGTAGGTTTTTCAGCAATGATAAATTAATAATTATAACAGTCACATTGGGCCAGTACTACCCAAACATAGTGGAACATATTTTATTTTATTATTTATACTATGCTTTTTCTATTCTTTATATATCTGTCATGTACTGGGGCATGCCAGCAGGTTAATGGTTGTGTCGTATATGCTAAAAAGCTCAAAAACCCACAGAAAAATGTGAGAACTGTTTAGTACATCCGTAAAAGTGATTTAATTAAGTTAAAATCAACAGGCATCAATATGAAATTAGGATAAAAAGATACTCAATGTAACGTTTTGTATCTCATGTGCAGCTGTGGCATGCTGGCACTTGTTTATCATGGGGCGTGACTCAGTGTTAAATGTGAGCCACGCCCCATAAGTCTCCGTTTGTAACTAGGGGACGTATGTAAGTCGGACCGATGTAAGTAGGGGACTGCCTGTGTATATATATATATATATATATATATATATATATATATATATATATATATATATATATACATGCCTTAGCATTTCCTGTGTTGGTTTTGTTACTAGTGTTGAGTGATTATTATCGACAAAGTTGAAATCGGCACGGTATTTACGTTGATCGGATTTTGTCGATCACGGGGATAATTTAGGTTAAAATCTGTGCAAAATTCTATTAATATCGCGCCATTTTCGGCGCTTCCTGTCATTTGGCGGCCAGCAATCAGCTTACAAAATAGAGCAGGGTGAGTTTGTGGTGTGCGAGTCATGACTGGGATGTGTAGGGTTTGCGATTGACTGGAAAAATCACATGACCTCGTTTTACATAGAACACCCCTTTCCCTGTTCATGATCAGTGTGTGTCAGCGTCTCATAGCAGTAGGACGTGCGCTCTGCCTCTGTCCAAACAGCTCAGCAAACAGCTCAGCAAAATTCTTCTATTTTTTCACAGAGATAGCTCTACTTTTAGCTGTGATCCTTAGAACTTAGTAAGTTCAGAGATTTGCAGATTTTAGGTAGTTAGGCAGAGAATTTTAAAGGAGCATCTACCGCTGTAAAGTCACTGGGGGGAGCCCGCGGGCGAACACAGACAAGCTCTATAAAGGATACTGGATATTGTACAGCCAAAACTTTGTTTAGACATTGCATTGCCTTATATTAGGATACAGATCTTTTCTAGTAACTGCAGGTCTATTTGTTAGGTGCAAAACTCCACTTTTATTATCAGTATACATTTCAGATAGGTGTTCTTTTTCACTTTGGCACAGGCCAGCTTTGTTGATAGAGCCACCTTGCAGTTAAATTTGAATCCCGCAACTTTGTAGTCACCACAGGTGTACTGATAGGTGCTGAAAATACCTTTTATTATCGTATACATTTCAGACAGGTGTTTTTTTTTTACTTTTGGTAAGTCAAGCTTTGTTGATAGAGCTACTTTGCAGTTAAATTTGAATACAGCAATTTTGTAGTCACTACGGTGAATTGATAGGTGCCAAAATACCGTTTATTAACCCGTATACATTTCAGACAGGTGTTTTTTCAAATTTTGTCAGTTCAAGCTTTGTTGATAGAGCTACTTTGCAGTTAAATTTGAATACAGCAAAATTTTGAAGCACCACCCGGTTAATTGATAGGTGCCAAAAATACCGTTTATTTATCCGTATAAAATTTCAGACAGGTGTTTTTTTCACTTTTTGTAAGTAAAGCTTTGTTGATAGAGCTACTTTGCAGTTAAATTTGAACACAGCAATTTTGTAGTCACCACATGTGAATTGATAGGTTTCCAAAAATACCATTTATTATCCTATAAATTTCAGACAGGGGTTTTTTTTTTTCATTTTGGCATCAAGCTTTGTTGAAGAGCTACTTTAGTTAAATTTTAACAAGCAATTTTGTTCCCACAGGGGAATTGATAGGGGCCAAAAAT
>JAODAL010048770.1:0-28716 GCA_025379985.1 Phyllomedusa bahiana | reverse complement strand
CTTTTTTAGTTGAACTGGACTTGACTAGAACTGTCCTGTGCCACAGCATGACCCGGGGCCGAGTTACAGTGGGTGCGGTGAGAGCCCAGGCTGGCGTCCAGTCATCTATTAACACGCAGGTTAAAATGCCCTGATGACGCAGCAAAAAAAGACTGTCGTGCTGAAGCAGAGTGCGGAAGCGGAAGTGTGAGAACTCCAGCCTTCCTCAGTACACAGTCAAGACTGGGTAGCGCTTGCCCCTCCGTATGAGTGCGGACCAATTGACTTTCACTTGGAAATACTGGTGGTTAACGCTCCTGTTACACCCGGTGCCCTTTTGCTTGGCATTCTTTTTCTCATTTTACTCAACGTGCTGGAGGAAATTGTCCTCTGTACTTTGTTCTCTGTCCTGCTCCATACTCCATGTCTCTGAATAACCTACATCTGGTCAAGTTTTCCTGTACCATCCCTTGTACAATTCAGGGGAATTTTTTTACCAGCTATTTTGTACAGGCAAGCTTTCAGTAGCTTAATTCTAGAAAACACATTTTTAAATAGGATGGAATCCCACCATGTCTTTGTTTCTCTTTTTTTCATTGTATTAAATGGGTTGTCTCAATACAGGGATTGATAGCTATGTTAAAGCTTTCCAAAGTCATTTGCAAATGGCCCCCAAAAATTCCAAAAGCATAACCCTTGAGGCCACTTTGGACAATTGTGAAGAACAAATGTCTGTTAGAAACAACATTTTTTTTGAATAGGACCTGTAGTATAGCTGCATGTCCACAGCAAATGCCCCCAAAAATTCAAAGCATGACCCTTGAGCCACTTGGGACAATTGGTTTAAGAACAAATGTCTGTTAGAAACATAATTATTTTAGAATAGACCTGTAGTATAGCTGCATGTCACAGCAAATGCCCCCAAAAATTCAAACATGACCCATGAAGCCACTTTTGACAATTGTGAAGAACAAATGTTTTAGAACAACATTTTTAGAATAGGACCTGTTGTATCGCTGCATTTCAATGAAAAATGCCCCAAAAATTCAAAGCATGACCCTTGAGCCACTTTGGTCAATTGTGAGAACAAATGTCTGTTAGAAACAACATTTTTTAAATAGGACCTGTAGTATTGCTGCATTTCAAAGCAACAATGACCCAAAAAATTATAAAAATGACTTCTCAGCCACTGTTTAAAATTGTGAGGGAGAAATGCCACTTAGAAAGCACATTTCTGTTCCAAATAGGACCATGATATATTGCTGTATCTCACAGCTACATTGACCCAAAAAATTATAAATATGACTTCTCAGCCACTGTTAAAAATTGTGAGGGAGAAATGCCACTTAGAAGCCACATTTCTGTTCCAAAGGACCATGATTATTGCTGTATCTCACAGCTACATGACCCCAAAAAAATATAAATATGACTTCTCAGCCACTATTAAAAATTGTGAGGGAGAAATGCCACATTTCTGTTCCAAAGGAACATAATTATATCTTTATCTCACAGCAACATGACCTAAATACTATTGACAATGCGAAAACTTCTTTAGATTAAGTGAGTAAATGGTATACGGTGTTGTCATGAATCCTTGCTGTCTTTTACTGTCTCCTCACAGCAAAAGAAGAATAAAAGAGGAAAGAAGAATAAAAATGTGCAGTAAGAAAATGATCATTTTAAAAAAAAAAGTTTTCAAGAGGGACCATGTCTGTTTGAAAAGGAATGTGAGTAGACCGGCAAATAATCGGTGACCCTAGGCAATTGGGGCCACAAACACATTCATCAGAGATCCATGCCTGATTACATCTTGGTGAAAGGTCAAACGATCCACATTATCTGTGGAAAGCCGGCATGCGTTTGTCTGTAATGACTCCTCCAGCTGTGTGAAGGTAGCCGCTACCGCTCAGATATGACGATGGCTGCTGGGTAGGACATAACCTCTATGGCGTGACGAGCCAGTCGGGCCTTTCGTTCCATTTTGGATACCAGAAGTCTTTATTGGGTCCAGAACACATGCAAACATCGGTGTTGAGACGCAAGTTATTCGTGACACCATGATCTTAAGCGGAATCTCTCGTGTGTTGGTTGATGTGCCCTGCATTGCATTGCGTTGGTGAGGATTTTGGGTGGTAAAACAATGATTGCCAGAGGTTCAACACATTTAGACTTCTGCCACTTGCCATGATGCTTGCCGCTACGCCCACGTGGCACTCTACTGCTGTCACGGCGCTGATGGTTGTTTACACCGTGATTTGAGGGAACGTGAAGCAGAGGCACAGATGTTCTCCAGTTGATCAATCAACAAGGTCTCCATTTCACTGCATTTTCTCTCTATTAGGGTGGTTGAAGGAAAGTGTGAGTTTTGTTTTGTACCGGTGGATTCAGGGAGGGGTGGCCAACCAGTAACTGTTGTTCATTTTGATGGCTTTAATGCCGAGGATCATGTTGAGGGAAATGAGCATCCATAGTATTCATGTGAGAGATGGAGCCTTTGATTTACCAAGCCTCTGGGTCGAGGTGCCACTAGCAAAATGATTTCCTCATCGTCCTCCTCTGCCTCAAATTCGCTGCCAACCTCTTTCCAAGGCAGGGGAACGTCGGTACCATCGGTGTCATAGGATACCGTCTCCTCTCTCCTCTCCGCTGGCCTCCGGACGGCACAGCTTCAAACACAGCCTGACTTGCTGAGTGATGCCCACTGAGAGCTGATGTGCCACTTGCACTAGCTCTGGACCCCGAACCACTGCCTAAAGAAGGAACCGATGAATTGTGAAACTGTCGGGCCTTGTGTGATTTGGACGGAGAGAAAGGCTCCGTGTCCGCATCTTGTGTCCGTCTCCTCCTCCGTCGCTGGCGGTGACCTGTTTGTTCAGAGTGTCAACGATCGTTCCAGAAATAAGATCACCACAATGCTCTGCTGTCAAGGGCATTGTCCGCCACTGACCATCTTTGGTGTGCATCTTCCCAAAAACTGGCAAGGATGGTGCAGAGCTCTTTCAACTGCCTAACACTTCGGTGGTTCAACACCATTAGAGAGAGTAACCGCACCGCTGCTAGTCAGGCATGTGTCCACTTCATTACTGCGCAATGGCATTGCGCTGCTGCCCACAATCGCTGGAGAATGTGGAGGGTGGAATTCCAGCGTGTAGACACGTCTCAATCAATGAGAGGTGACGGGGGAGGCGAGCTGATGCTTGCAACGCAGCCTTGCGACGAAGCAGGGTTGCGAACGGCGGAAGTGCCGAACTCAGAACTGTGAGCCTTCTTCAGCAGGCGGTCCTGACACGTGGTAGCTCTTTAGAAATTTCTGGACGACAATGTTCATGACATGTGCCAGGCAAGGGCTGTGCTCCAGCCCTACCGATATTAAGGTGCAGGCCAGCAGATTTCGCCCGTTATAGAACACCACCTTGCCTGGGCACAAGGTTCTCTTGTCACCCAGCACAGCGCTCGGTCTGTTGCTTACAGCAGTCCACAGCTCCTGCCTGTGTTGTGGACGGTCTCAAGGCAGATCTTATTTCAAAACGGCCCTGGTGGTCTCTGGGCACGTGATGCCACCATGCAGCGACATTGGGGGAAAAAGAGACCCTTGCACATCCGTTGCGGTTTTGAAGAGCGTTCGGGCCGTGCCTGAGAGCACCCATACCCCTACGAGCACATAAAACCCAAGCTCACCCATGTGAGCTGTACAGTAGATATAGCGGCCTTGGCCGTGCTTACTAGTCCATGTGGTCGGTGGTGAGAAGGACTTTTCCGGACACAGATGCAGACAACGCGCTTGAAATTTAGGATGACACGTGCTGGCCGGGCTAGGGACGGCTTTTCTGTGCAAAGAAATGCCTCCTGCTCGGCTATCTGGTATTCGGGGCAGGCAGGATGGGCATAGAGACGTGGCGAACCCATCTGTAGGGGGGCGTCCACCAGACGGAAAGGGGCAACATTTCCAAGGCCAAAAGCATGGCAATGCCAACATTCAGGCATTTTGGCTTAGGGATGGTTTGGGTTAAAGTGTTTTCTTCTGCTCCCAAACCTGGAAAGACTGAAGGCTGGCATGCTAGGACTGGCCGCTGTGCGGCGTGCAGGTCGTCATAACTGGAGGAGGAGAAGTGGGTAGGATGGGTCTCTTGGGTGGTGCTTGGTGGTTACTAGGGAGGACCGGTGGAGCTGAGAGAGTAGAGTAGGCGTGATCTGATCATGACTCTGAGCGATATGGGCAGCTGACGGAAACGCTTGGTGGTGGTGGAGGAGGAGGCGGAGGAGGAGAGACAGAGGGTGTGGACAATGGTTGGAGGCCCCGGCGTCGGTCTGGCCTTTTTTGGCCAAGTGTTCCCTCAATTTCAACCCATGCATTTGGTGCATGTGACTAGACCATGTTGGTGGTGGTTAACCACTTAAGGTTCTTGCCTCTACTTATGCGTTTACGGCAAAAGGCGGCATTTTGACATCGCTGGTGTGAATCAGAGGCTGGTCAAACGAAGGCCCAGGCTTGATTGGTCCTTGGACCTTTTTGACGGCGATATGCGAGAGGAGCGGGGTTTGCGCTGACCGTGGCTGGCCGAATCATATCAAGCGACTTCTCGGCTGACCGCCTTCTCCCTTTTTGAGGCTGGGACCCGTACTGACACTACCCCATCGTCTTTCCTCCTCGTCCAGTGATGAAGCGTCGCAAGCACAATATGTCTGCTGAGAAAATACCACCATGGATCCGCAATGTCGTCATCATCATCATCAACACACCCAAAAAGGTGACTTGGTCGTCCTGACTTTTCTGCATCAGAAGCTGCGAGGCTACAAGCAAGGGGCACTGCAAGGCGTTGCCGAAATCCCCCGACCGGATTTTTGAAATACGATGACCGGCTTCCTTCACCTCTCTGATGGCATCAGTAACTGGGCCGTCAGAGCAGTACTAAAATCATCTCTTGATCTTTTAACATGCTTTCTGACCCCAACCCGCATTTTGTCATTAAAGAGGTCCGCAGACAATGGATTATCCACAGTGGTGGGTACACGAGTTGACATTTGGGCTGCTTCATGTTGGACGGATGCTGATGATGCTGATGCTGGTTCATCTAGCTCAGTCGGAACCCATGACTACATGCTGTACTGGTTATTATTGCATTATTATCTACCCGTTCTCGTTTTCATCATATTGAGTTTTAAAGCATTCGAAATAAAGAAGGGGATATTATTTTTAAATAAGACGGATTTCCTCTTTGCCTGGCTATAGTCCCCTTCAGAGCAGTTTCGGAAGCTGGTCAAATTCTTCATATTTAACGGACTTGCCCCAATGGACTGGGGAATCCAAGAACCGTGACTCCAACTGCAGACGTCTGAGACCACAGGTGAGCTGATGACAACAAAATTTCGATTTTGCCTGATGATGCTGATGTCGGACATTTCGTAGGACGTGACTGCGACGGACGAAGGAGGGGTAAGACTGCTAGATGCAGGTTGCATTAACCACTGAGGAAAGATTGGCGGGCGATGTTAGTTACTTATATTCACAGGGCCCTGACCCAGCAATGACAGGCCTGACGGTCATGCAACTGACCCATCCGCTGGCATGCGTTGCATGCCCACTAATCCCTCAGGAACCCCTTTCTGTTGTCGCCAGCACTGTAAGGGTCAACTTCTAATCTCGTACACTCTACTCCATGTGCTACCTCCCTCTTTGCTCGTTACCACTGCATGTCGCTCCATGTTTCAGAAATAAAAATTTGAGAAAGGTATGGAATAGGTTTTGGAAAGTCTCTTATAAAAGACGGCAAATCACAGCTATTCTCAAATCCTCTAATCAAAACAAAATTGGCTGGATTCAAATTTAACTGCAAGGGGGTCTATCAAAAAAAATCTGGACTGGGCAAAAGTCCAAAAAACAACGTTTGTTATGTTTTGGTTATAATAAACGGTATTTTTTGCCCCCTTTTTCATTCCCCTGTGGTGAATATAGAATCGCTGTTTTTTAAGATTTACGTGGATGCTGCGTCAATGAACAATGCTGGGTGTGCAAAAGCCCAAAAACACGTAACGGGTTATGTTTTCGTATGATACACGGTATTTTTTGCACCTTTCAATTCCCCTGTGGTGAATATAGAATTGCTGTTTTAAGATTTACGTGGAATCCCGGCGTCAATGAACAAAACCTGGGTGTGCAAAAGTCAAAAAACCCACGTAAACTGTTATGTTTTGGTATAATAAACCGGTATTTTTTGCACCTTTCAATTCACCTGTGGTGAATATAGAATTGCTGTTTTAAGATTTACGGGGGATGCTGCGTCATGAACAATGCTGGTGCGCAAAAGTCAAAAAACACGTAACTGTTATGTTTTCGTATGATACACGGTATTTTTGGCAAAAAAAAACCTGTGCTGACTACAAAGATTGCTGGATTGTAATTTAACTGCAAGGGTGGATATATAAAACCATTTCACAGGTGTAATGGGTAAAAATTAAAATGAAACACATATCTGAAATGTATACTGATTTAAAAAATAAGTGGAGTTTTTGCACCTACAAAGAGACCTGCAGTTAAATAGAAAATGATGTGCATTCCAATATAAGTTCAGGGTCCCCAATATCCGGGAAATATTTTCAAAACCCAAATGTTAATAATAAGATATTCCACACAATGTCTACACAAAGTCTTGGTGAACTTTACCCAAATTTTCTTTATGATAGAGTTTTGCGTGTTCGCCCCGGGCCCCCCCCCCCCTCCCCGCCCCACCCCGTGAATTTAACAGCGATAATGCTGCTTTAAAATTCTCTAGAAAACTACATAAAATCTTCAAATCTCAAATATAAAAAATTGGAAGGGATCACATTAATAGTAAGGTTTTCTGTGCAGAAAAACTAATTTCGTGGCTTTTTGGCCCCACGACAAGGAAATTTTCCTCCCTATGAGCCCCGGAGGACACGAGGTGAAACCAGGAAACGCTGTTCTATGAAAAAACGAGGTCATGTATTTCCCAGCCAATCGCCCATACACATCCCAGTAAAGGCGTCGCACACACATCTCACCCTGTCTATTCGTAATCTTATTTGTGGCCCCAAAATTACAGGAAGCCCCAAAAAAAGGCGCGTTAAAATAGTGATGCTAGTTTTTAAACCCTTAATTATCGCAGGGATCTAAAATTTGAACCCCAAAAAACCTTGCCGATTTCAATTTTGTCGAAAAAAATCGCTCAACATACTTACACGTTTTTTTTGGTATTCTATACGGGGTGTAATAATTTATGTGATTGATGTATGTTTGGGACTTTTTGGGTATGTGTACTAGGTGCACTTTCGCCATAGACTATATATGGTTGCATTTGGGGGTTTGGGTCGTGTGTTGTAGAGATCTCGGGTTTGAGTTGGGGTCAGGGGTGAGATTTTTTGACCAAGGGAACAAACATAAGTAATACAGATCAGAGCCTGGATAGTGCATTTGGCAGCAGCTTAATGAGGAGTGAAGGGTTTTTCATGGTTTGAAGACAATGAGCCGAGGTTGAAATGGTTGGTGAAAGCTAGAGCTATAAAAAGGGAACTTTTTGAGAAATGAATAACAGTTGTGTAGTGAGTGGAGGGCCGGAGAAAGTGTGCAAATCCTACTGCACCTTAGACAGAAACCCACAAGAGTAGTTCAGGTCTAGGTTACTGCAAAGAGAAATTGCCAGATGACTGTGGTGAGGCCTATATGCAAAAAAGGGGCTCCCCCAAAAAAATGACATTGCCCCTGAGGGACTGGGGGGATAACTTAAACAGCCCCCAGAGTAAAAAAATCAACGCAGGGGTTCCTTGTGAAAGTGGGAGACCAAGAAACCTTATGGCTTAACAAAGAGCCTAAAACCCCAAGGTTGCCATTTAAATTTCAACATCATTAGGTAGTCACACAGCCGGTTTTTTCCCCGGAATTTCATGATTAGAAAATCCAAAGGTTACCCCCTGTCTCATAGACAACAATTTTAAAAAAACTCTGCTTTTGTCACCAGCCGGATTTTTTTAAAGTCAGTTAAAAAATTCCCGCGGGGAAAAGGGAAAATGTTGTATATTCTCCAGGATTCCACCGAAATGCCATCGGATTTCCGTACATTCAATGTACAAAGGGGCCCAGGGGAAAGCCAAAAAAAAAGATTTGTGTTTTTTTCGTAAAAAAGCGTTCTGTAAATTCAAAAGCCATCTGTTTTGGACGGATTTTTAATTTTTTTGTAACCTAGCCTTAGAAGTTATTTTAAACCCAGGAAAACCCGTTTTGGGCCCTTTTGACTCAGCCCTATTTTTGAAATCTGGATGTGTCACTTTTGTGAAATAACTTTTTGACACTTTTTCCCATGGAAAAAGACTTTTTCGGTGACACATTGGTTTTACGTTGTAAAATTTTTGGTCCATACAATCCTTGTTTGATTGTAAAAAATATCAAAATTTCGTGAAAATTTGGAAAAATTTGTAATTTTGAAAGATCCAAAATTTCTGTGTGCAAGACAGATAATTATTCATCACAAAATAGTTTATAACTAGCATCTAACATATGTCCACTATAGGTTGGCATCATTTTTTAAATGTCTTTTTATTTTTTTACGACATTAGGGGGCTTAGAAACTTTGTAGTAATTTCTCACATTTTCAAGAAAATGTGCTATATACATTTTTTAGGGACCACTCCAGTTCTGACGTGGCTTTGAGCGGCCTACATGTTAGATACCCCCATAAATCACTCCATCTAAGAAATTAGACCCTTTAAAATATTTACAAGTGTTTAGAAAGTTTTTTAACCCTTTAGGTATTTCACAGAAATTAAAGCAAAGTGGAGGTGAAATTTCACAATTTCACTTTCTTTGCAGATTTTCAATATGTATCTATTAATCACTGCAATACGGTAAATGTGACCAGGCAAATGCAACTTTATATCAATTCCCCCAGGTCTGCCGTTTTTAGCGATATCCCATATGTGGCCCTAGTGTGCTATTCAGCTCAACCACAAGTCACAGAGTAGGAGGAGCACTTACTGGACTCTGGGCTGTTATTTTCATTACAATTTAATTTAGGCGCCATTTCAGGTTTGCGGACACCTTACGGTGCTAAAACTTAATAAACACCTCTAAAAAGACCCCATATTGGAAACTACACCCCTTAAGGAAAATATCCATGGGTGTAGTGAGCATATAGACCCCATAGGTGTTTCACAAATTTTTTTAAGCAGTAGGCTGTGAAAATTACATTTTTATTTTCCAACAATCTGCAATTTTAGCTTAAAATGTTTCATATGTACAAGGAATCCTGGAAAAAAAAAACAGCCCAAATTTTGTTACGCAATTTCTTCCAAGTTCGGCAATACCTTACATGTGGGTGTAAACTGCTGTTTGGGCGCACAACTCTTAGAGGGAGAAACGCGTCGGGTAATGGATGCATCAAACTTAAGGAGGAGTAATAGGAGTATAGTTTATGTATCATTTAATACTCTATTGATTCCGTTTTTTTGGAGAGGGGTTATAATTGTCCTTTAGTATAGTGAATTTATAGGGTGAGCCATCGAGAGGCGGGGCCGCCCTTTTTGGGGCGATTACCCTACCTATTGTTAGTATCTATTAGGGTATTTTGTAGGGATACTTGTCCTTTGTTGGTTGTTGATTCCCCTCTTCTTTTATGTATAAATAACACTGTATGTGGGTCTGTTTTTCTAGTTTGTAGTAATATTATTTTATTGAGGTATTAATAAAGGTTATATTTTAGTATTGGGTTAATTATTACGTTACTGTGATTACTGGTGGGAAATTTAACCCTGTGTAAATTGATAATAGTTGTGACTTGTCAATGGAAGGTTTCCTAAGTGAGCCAGATGACACCGAAAAGAGGCTCGGTGAGGCACAAAAAGTATTTTCTGAGTGTAATCTGGGTGAGGAGAGTGAATGTACTAATCTTAAAACACTCTTTAATGAATTATATGTAGCCTATAAAGAAAATATCAAATCTTTCTGGGAAACATTAAGCCTGGAAAATTATATCAAATCCAAACTTAGTCCCCAGAGAAGTTTTTAAGAAAACACCATTTGGAGTATAAGATGTTGTCACCCCAGGTCCATAACCCCTGAAACAACATTAGAAGAATTGGGGAAAAAAAGAATTATTAAATACTTCAGTAAAATTGATGGGATTTTTACTGGAAAGAAAGAAAAAATCACTCTAGACAAATCAGCTAAATATTTGAGAGAACTTATAGAGAAAACATTAAAGTTCAGGGCAGATCCTGATTTTTCACGTAGGGAGACGATATTAAAGACAGCGGTGGACAAAATACCAATATAATATTAAGAAGCGTAAACACAAACAATTTACTCGTGATTTAATAGAATTCAGGGAAGGTAAAGCATTTGCCTACCTGTATGAGAGTGACCCCAAAAATATTGAATTATCTGCATCTGAACAAGAGAGTGGTACGTCCACCAGTAGGGGACAAGGATATCAGAGGGGAGGACAGTCTAGGAGACGAGGCAGATTCCCATAGAAAATGAGAATCAGAGGGAAGAAGTCATGGGGAGAGAAGAAAGGGAGACATACAATAACAGAATGGAAAGGATTGGAATTTCAAAATACCCGACAAATTCCACTGTAACTTCCTCCTTGGGTTCCTTATCTTCTTCGTCATCCTCAACAGCACTCCCTTTTTTAGACCAGGCAGAGGGCCCCCCTTACACTCCGAAAGAGAAAAAACCCGCACCAAAGAAAACGAGAGGGAACAAGAAAATCAGAAAGTAAATTATATTTGACAGAAAGGGCTCTTACCCCTGATGAACAATTGCGTAGCATCTAAACAAAAGGCTTTGTCCTTTGTCCCTAATTCCAGTTTTAAGGAATTTACATTGGGATTAAGGCGAATCTAGAAACCTAATTTGTGATAAAAATCTTAACATGGATAAAAATTTTTTCTTAAGACAATGATTTCTCATTGGTGTTGAACAGTTGGTGAAAATCAGAGCGAGATTTCACCAACTAGTATGGAAGCATTCTACTCTTACCCTATTGCAAGAGGGAACTAACGAGAGGTAAAAAGTGGTTTATACAAATTCATGAGACCTAAAAGTAATCAGATTTCCCAACCAACAACCCCTAGAGAATAATCTGTTTCTTTGAAATTTGTTACCAGAGGAGATTTTGGTAACAACATGCCCAAAAAAACGAAAGCACAGTTGGATGATGTCATCAAAAAATTGTCACACCTAATGAATGAAAGCATCACTCTAAGTCTTGACACCAACCTAATTATTAAAACCTTCAGACTAAAGGGGGCAATGTTGTGTTAATGAATCAAAACAATATACTCACCTATGTGTCCTCAAAATTATTAGATGAATCGTTCTTAAATATATAGCCATTCTGGTCTAGGATCCCACTGAGGTATATCTTAGAGAATTAGAGGCAATTGTGATTAGGGGGGTGGATACAGGTTTACTATCAAAAGATGAATCTCGGTTCCTCATTCCATCTAATCCACAGATAGCCACGTTCTATGCGCTCCCACAAAATTCATAAGGGCATCACCCCCCTTAAAGGACATCCAATCGTGTCTGGAGTGGGATCGCTAACTCAGAACGTAGAATTTAGTCTTGGACAATAATCTGAGGTGAGAAACATTTGTTACATCCCTTCCCTCCAACCTTAAGGACAGCCTCTAGATTTATTAAAAAAGTTAGAGGGAATCTCGGTGGACAGTAATGTGCTACGAGCCTCAGTGGATGTGGAGGCTCTTTACAGTAGCATTCCACACCACTGGGGCTTGAAGGCAGTAGAATCCTTTTTACAGATGCGGGGCAGCCAACATCAGTCACACAATCTGCTTTGTCCTACAGCGTTACTGAGTGGAAATTTTACGCGCTCACACCCAACTTATATTCTCTTCGGGCCCAGGAGTCATACCCCAGCTCAGGGAGCACGAGCTATGGGAGCCCTGTGCTCCCTCAATATGCAATTGATCAGGGGCTGGTGGGAGCAACTCTATGGTGTCAGAAGAGGAAACTTTGAATTCCTTAAATCTAACATATTTGCTTTGTGGGTGAGGCTTTGTATCAGATTGATCAAGTTCGTATTGTTGGCAGGTACAGAGCCACCTACGTTTGCGCTCTTTTATAGGGGCCCTCAACACTACGTAATATATGTCTGAGGTTTACACATATGAAATTCAGGAAGTTCGTGATCTCATTCCTGGACCTAAAAATCTTTAAGCGGCACTCATTGGGCTGTTAACAACACATCTGACGTTACCGGATGGAAAACGATCTACTAACAGCCTGCTGAGATGGGAGAGTCACCACCCTGAAAAATTGAAAGAGGGAATCCCCAAGGGCCAGTACCTCTGTATAAGGCGTAATTTTTTTCCAATTGAGAGACCATTATAGGCAAGACAGATGGATTCTGAAGGATCGATTCTTCTTCTAGAGGGCTTACCAACCCAAAGGAAGTACTTAAAACCTGAGCTTTTAAAAATCGCTCTAGAGAAGAAGCGAAACGTAGACCACGCTTCTACATGGGTAAAACAAATGGCAAAGTTGGTTCGGATGAACCAGTACACGAAGGATTATAGGTACAATTTGAATAATAGAAGCCACGAAAGTAAAAAAAATCAATACCAAAATACTGGTGATATTCTTTTACGATCAAATAACAGGATTCTAAGAGTCGGTCACTTAACCATCTAGACCGCATTATTACCTATAGGTAAAGGGAGATCGATACTGAGATAAGGAACTTGTCCCCAGTCTCATTATGGTTATCACCACAGAGGAGAACGGATTCAATGGCTAAGTAGACATGCCATTTAGGGATGTTATAAATGTTGTAAAAAGTGTTTGTTTTGCCCTTTATATTTAAAACGCGAAAGGAATTTAAAGATCTCAGTACACAGGACAAATCATTTGGTTGCGTGATTCTCATAAACTAGGTTCAAACCAAAATGTGTGGTTATATTTATGCACATAGTCATTGCAGAAACAATACGTGGCGAAAACTCTACATCAGAACCAAACTCAAGGTTAGAGTACGTGCAACATCTGGGGATATTAAAACACCATCTCGGATACCCCAACTCGCTAGAGCATATCGATGAAACAATAGTCGGCATCCTACATGAATGGCCCCCCCGGAAGTTATAAACATTCACAGGCATGTGCGGGAAAATTGAAATCAATCAACTTCCTTTAAGGTGGGGAATTATGGATAAACGGCTATTACAGAAGGAGACCGAATGGTCATATAAGCTCAAGATGTTACAACCCAGAGGACTCAATGAGATGTTGTATTTTGGTTGTTTTATATAAAAAATTATTTTCGGCGTTGTACTGGTTCAAAGAGGTTAGGTTTATTAGGGCGAGATGGTCCAGTGACCAATTGGTTATCTAATTGTTATCATTGTCTAACTATCAATAATTAGTATAATATATTCTTGTCCCTATTAACCACTCCAGTTTAGGCCTTAGCATGTATCTCCTAGACTTTGGTAGTTTTATAAACTCTTTATCTATTGGTAATATATTGATGAGAATTAACATTATTATTTTCCTATTATATATATTAAAAATTCCTTTCATATTCAACTCTTATGCATCTGAAGGTATTTACCATAGATTATTTTATGATTATGTGACCTGTTTAGGCTTTGATTAAGCCCTTGCAGTTGTAGGTGCTTATACTTATGGAGCACGCCTGTGCAAATGTAAGGATTTTAACATAATCCAATGCATAAGCGCTGATCTTGTGAAGTTAATGAATAGTTGATCCACAGGTGTTGCGGCGCAGGCCGCGGGGTATTGACAGGCGATTTGGGTATCCATCGCGCATGTGCGTGTTTCCTGAGGTTGTATCACATATGAGATTATAAACCCTGTACCCGAAGATTTGCGCAAGCCGCAAATTTTATGCTTATCTCGCGGGATTTGTGTCACTGCTGCTCCGATATGCATGGTTGTTCTCATGGAGATGATAAACAACTGACCCGCAGATTTGCGCATGCGCGAAGCTACGCTGATCTCGCGGGATTTGTGTCACTACTGCTCCGATACGCACCAGGTAATGTATCATACTTTTTATGGGCAATAATATATAGATACATAAGGATAGACATATACACTTCATATTTTTGTAGACTGGGGTAGTTCATTTTGCGTGGATACCCTGGTCAAATCTATTTCTGATATGGTCTAAGCTTGTCCATTCCATCACCAAACACAGCCTTATCTAATTAGGCGTGAACAAAACAACGCCGCCCTTTTTTAAACATATGGCTTAAATAGGAGTGGTTTTACTAAAGGACAACATCTTTTCCCTGGCAGCTCCAGTTTTAATCTCGGATCGGCATCTATGGATCCTAATGGCTTTACCCCAGATGAATCACTCACAACTCTTAGATGGCGAGAAACGTGACGGGTAAATGGATGCATCAAACTTAAGGACGTAAGAGATTTCTCTTGCAAAATGGTATCTATCGGATATATACCAGTCTGTGTGCTTTTTGTCTAAAAGGATATAATAGTTATATGTATCAATGTAATACTCTATTACGATTCCGTTTTTTTTGAGAGGGGTTAATAATTAGAGTCCTATTAATATCGTGCAAATTATAGGCGCGGATGAAGCTCATCAGATCGAGCTGGGCCGCCCTTTTTGGGCGATTACCACTACCTATTGTTCGTATCTATATAGGTATTTTGTAGGGATAAGCATGTCCCTGTTGATGTGTGTTTGAATATATTTCACCCCCCCCCCCCTCCTTCTATTCTTAAGTAAACGGATAACACTGTATGCAGTGAGTTCAGTTATTTTCTCTAGTTTGTAGTAATATATCTTTTATTGAGGTATTAAATAAAGGTTTACATTTTAGTCATTGGGTTTAAATTATAACGTTGTACCTGTGATTACTGTTTTTTTGGGCGCATGAGGCAGGGCGTATAAGGTGAGAGGGGACAACTATTTAGGCCTTATTGCGAGTAGAACGCAGAATATTGTGGCCCATGTCGCAACTGCAAACGCCCCCAAAGTACCAGAACAGGTGAAACCTTCCAGAATACACCCCACTTCTTGTGATTACAACCCCCTCAGGGGGATCATATCATCTTCTATAGAGGTGTATTGGTGCATTTTAGGGTGCACACATGGTGATTCCATTGTTTTTTTTAGCATTGGTCCATGAAAATGGGTGGAGAGGGGGATTTTTTATATGTTTAAATTACTTAGAAGCAACAATAATACAAATTATGTCTCTAAAAAATTGCATTTATTATACATGTTGATGTCCGTATTCTGACCAGCCAATAACTTTTTACATTTTGCTGTGTGCAGAGTTGTGTAGGGGCTTGTTTTTGTGGGTGACATTGGAAAAGCTTTTATTGTATACCTTTAGGTGGTATGCCATGACGCTTTTTTTCACTTTTTATCAAGGTTTATTTGTGAGGCGTTTTGTAACAAAATACAGCGATCCCTGGTAGTGTTTTTTATTTTTATTTTTATTTTTTTACAGGGGGGTCACCCGTGTTGGTATAAATGACAAGCTAGCTGTACTCAGCAGGTTCGATTACAGCAATACCAAATTTTGTATATTTTTTTATCGTTCTTACTGCTGTTTACACAATAAAAACACTTATTACTTCGAAAAAGAGCAAAAAACACGTTTTAATACACCGCCATAGTCACTGAGAGCCGTAAACTTATTTAATTTTCTAGTGTACGGAGTCGTGACAAACTTTTTTCTTTTAGCGGTGATTGAGTTTGACGTTTTGTTGGTATCATTCTTGTGAGGGGGGACAACATTCTTTTTGATCAGTTTATTTTTAAATCCAATTCATCTGGTAAGTGCAGGGTTGAATAAAATAACCTTCAATCGTAGTAATGTTTTTTTTTTTTTTTTAAAAAGTGCTCACCATGCAGTATCTGTGATAAGTTAGCTTTACTCTGTGTGTCGATACAAATACGGCGATACACAATTCATATAGTTTTTTTTATTTTGAATCACTTTAAAAAAAAAAAAAGTGTTTTTAGTTTATAAAATAATATTTATGCATTGCTGTCTTCTAGGAGTTCTTGATCGCTTTTTATTTCATTTTATGTGCTGTGGGATGAACAAAAATCTTAATTCTGTGATTTTTTTTTTATGCCGTTTCTCCGTACGGGTTAATTAACATGACAGATTTATAGGGCAGGTCATTAAACACGCGGCAATACCAAATATGGGTATTTTATTTATTTTTGATCCTTTTAGGGGAGATTGGCATTTGTAGAGGGGAAAAGGGCGGTGTACGTGTTTTTTATTTTATTTTTCGTGTTTGTGTTTTACTTGTTTTTCATGTTTTTCACTTTTTTCACTTTTTAAAATTGCTCTTTCAAATAGAAACCAATGCATAGCTTACTGCTGTGTACTGATTTCTATGACAACTGTCAGTCACGATGCCTTGGCATGCCCACAGGGCACGGCCGGGCATGGTGTCAGGACACAGCAGGTGCACGATCAAGCGTGATCGTGTGGTTGCTGGCGCCGAAAGAGACGCAGGTGGAGACCGCTCCTCCCGTGTCACCCCTAGTTATGGCGACCTATCGGTCGCGATAAATAAGGGGTTAACCGCCCTCCCCAGCCCCCTGCAGTGATCTCCGGTTGGGGCCAATGCTGCGGGATGTCAACTGTAATATACGGAAACGTTGCGGACTGGACACCACTCCGATGAGTATATTTTTTCTTGTCTACTGCTCATAGTCTATTCTATAACTTTGATGGATGCGATATCCGTACTGAGAAAGCTGTAAAGTTGTTGCAATCTGAAAAATATTTGATATATACCAAGCACCTTAGCCAATGCTGTATCAGATACTGAATTGGACTTGATCTGTGGACTGGTCTAAATACACGGCTGTTGTGCTATTGAAGAATGTGAATGCTTATTTGCTAAATGTGAATACAAGTTGACTTTTTAAGAAATAGAGACAAGAGTCTGAAATTTTTTTGGAATGGCAATTTGATACATATAAATGTTAGGTCTGTAATAGTAAGACCAGTAAGCAGATATGTTCTCAACAGCAAAATAGCACAAGCCTCTCTAGTTAGAGTCAACAGTTATTAACAGGAGACATTCTCTTTGCACAGAAATAGTTTTAAAGTTTAATAGGCATTCAAAATAACAATGCTATTCCTTACCGTACAGCATGCACTCACAATTATATATAAATGTTAGGTTTGAATTGACAGAGGGGATCTGTCGCTAATTGCCTACTCTAGATTCTAAAAGTGCCTAAAGTTATTATTAAGTACTTACTATTGCAGAGACTGTTAGGCTATGTCCACACTGCATAAGAAAACGATCGTATCTCCGGCGTTTTAAAAGCGCCGCAGATACGATCGTTAGTGCAGCCCCATAGACGGCAATCTACACAGCTCGTCTTTTCTCTGCCTGTCTTTCAGCACCGGCGTATTATACAACATGTTTTCTTGCCGTCTTCCCATACAATACTATTGTATGGGCGACGTCAGGAAAACGAGAAGCGACAGCGGCTTTTGTCACAAAGTGTGCCAAAAAACGCTGTCCTGCATCGGAGAAAAAAACGACCGCTTTTGGGCCATTTTTTGTCTGATGCAGTGTAGACATAGCCTTAAGTATATAACCATCAAGTTTGTGTATCACTCTTGATAAAAGAGAAATTGTTTGTAAATAAGAATTATGTCTTTGACTTTTTCAACGAGGGGAAGAACCCTAAAGCCCCATTAAAAAGAACACTTCTGTACCCCTAGTTACATTTTAAGCAGTATCACTCCTCAGAATAAAACTTGAGCCTCCTTGATCTCAACACAAATCTCCTTCAGTCTTCAGGAGTTAGATATGACCACAATTTAGATAGTTAAGCCTTTTGATATTACTGTACACTAAAAAGGAAGCTATTACTATTAGTGACTGTATGCTTTTTTTTAATCTTTCCCTGTCAGTGACACAAACTGCTGACATGTAAGACTACATAGTTTTGAGTTCCACGCTTTCGTTCCTTATTGATAATAATATAACTTGCTATCTATAAATTATAGATTATGATTGTTGAAATAAAATCCAAAAATAATAATTTGTTTTTGTTTTTGCGTTATAATTATAGGGTTATTAGAAAGGTAGAATGTTGGCTACACTTTACTATTACTGGTAGTCTAACTGCTTACAGTCCTATATCTGGTTTGTAAATATGAATTTATAAGTTCTACAGTTACCTTTTTAAAGTCCCAGTTTTTCCACTATATGGCAATTCTTTTTCACAAAATAATTTGTACTCCTGCATATTAACTCACAGTCAAACAGACATGTCCTTGAACCCTTGTAGTTGAATTAAAAAGCTGTTGCCTGAGGCCCTCGTATATTGTCACAACAGATGCAGCATTACTTACTGATGATAATCACATGCTTAATTCAAAAGGGACTTCCAAGGATTATTTTAATTTGCGTAAAATAGCAAAGTTTAGCACATACCTGCCTTACTAGTTGTTTAAAAAAAAACATTAATTCCAGACTCTACATTTGAAATGTGATTTAGCTACATGGTGATGTAGTGGTAGCAGAGATATTACATAGTTAGTTATATAGTTACATAGTTAGTACGGTTGATAAAAGACACGTGTCCATCAAGTTCAACCAATGGTGGGGAAAATGTGGGTGAAAGGAGGGAGACAAGGATTTCATGCCCAGTCTCCCCACTGGTGAATGCCATGAAACCTACAAGGCAAGAACTAATCTGCTCCAGGAAAGACCCCATCTATGACCCCAGAGCCACCACCAGACAGGATCCAGAATTTTACATGGTTACGTACGTATTAATATTCTTTTAGTTATCTAAGCCTTTCTTGAAACTAGCAACTGTTCCTGCTGTGACAAGCAACCTAAGAGGCAACTGATTGACATTGCATGCTGTTCTGTAGTCTATGATCTACAAGAATGCCCAGATCTTTCTCAACAAGCGATTCTCCCAGTTTTCTCCCCCTAAGACATATGATACCTGCAGATTATTCGTATCCAAATGCAGAATCTTACATTTATCCAATTAAGAGGCTAAAATAATTCATTCCTTTCAATGGCTAACTGAAAGGAGAAGGACAGCTGCATAAGAGGTGCCGCGGTAGCAGCTGCTCCGGGGCCCCTTTGACACATAAGAAGACACCGGTATTGGAAATGGCATATGGTAACTGGCAGGAGCCCCCTATCACTTTTTGCACCAGGGCCCAAGAACATGTGATATATGTGGTGACAGCAAGAACATCCCAACGGGGAACATGGAGGTTCAGCAGGCAGGACTGTAGTCATAGGGGGTGCTGTGCTAGCCAGGGCTGCCATTAGTCATCTATTTGCGTTTCAGGGCCCCACGCAGCTAAATCAAATGGGGCCTCCACCCATTAATTTGTTCCTATTTTTTTAACAAATTTGTGGGCCCCTTTTTTTATTAGGCCCCTGAGAGGAGTACTGCCATATTGGCACCCCTGCCAGTTACCATGTGCCATTTCCAATACCGGTGTCTTCTTCTATGGGACACCTCAGGATGCAGAGCCCCATAGCGGCTGCTACTTCTGTCATGGGCCCTAATCGAAAAGGGACCCACAAATTTGTTAAAAAAATAGGAAGCAGTAATGGGTGGAGGCCCCATTTGATTTGGCTGTATGGGTCTGAAACGGTTAATAGAGGAACTTTTGGCAGAAAACTGATGATGACTGATTTAAAGATGATGATGGAAAAGTGTATTTCACTTGTAAAAGAATGGTACAGTTTACTAGACATAGCAAGGGGGGCAATAAATTGTCAGAGATCCACGTTTGATTTTATTTTTATAAAAGTCAACGATCCGCATTCTCGGGGGAAAAGAGGGTACATTTTTCAGTTATCACCCCGCAAGCTGGCAATGTTCATTCCGAGATAACGCTGGCTGCTGGGAGGGAAAAAAGTCTATGGAGTGCTGGCCACTCAGGGGCCCTTTACCAGTTTTGGGCACCCAGAAGTCGAATGAGTCCAACAAGTCCCCAAAAACTTTGGGGGGGGACCCCAGGTACTCATGGAATACTTTTAAGTGGTCTCTGTGTGTCTGAATGCTGCCATGCCTTGCAGGTGTTGGTGAGGTGGTAAAAAACAAGTGAAAAATATCACCCAGTAAGCTTCTGCCACACTGCCTGCTGCTGCTTATGCTGCGGCTATTTGCCATTCTGCTGCTGGCACATTGCTGACGTTGTTCCACTGTGACATTAGAATTTGAAGAAGACGCAACAGATGTCTCGAGCTGGTCAATGAGCACTGTCTCAAATTCCTGCATTCTACTGTCAATTTCTGTGGGTGGAAGGAAAGTGCTAATTTTTGTCCTGTAACAAGTATCAAGGAGGGTGGCCACCCAGTAATCTCTGTTCATTTTGATTGCCTTGATGCATGGATCATGTTGCAGGTAATGTAGTATCCAAGCACTCATGTGTGAGCTGCTGCCAGGATCTCCCAAGCCTCGGGGTTGAGGGGCACTAACGGGATCTTCCTCCTCTTCTTCCTCCTCCTGTAATCTGTGCTAACCTCTTACCACTGAATGGTAATCGATACTAGTGGTTTCCACCCCTGCCTCATCATCCTCCTCTTCTTCCTCATCCTGACCGTCACCAGAGCCCTGACAAGCCTCATGCGCTCTACTTTGTGAGCTGAACTGCTTTCCTGCACCAGCCCTGGACCTGGAACCACTGCCTAAAGAAGACCAGTAAAATTGGGAAACACTTGGGCCTTCTACATCTGATGGTGAGTAAGGCTCTGTGTCTGCATCTGTGTCCGCCTCCTCCTTCATCACGGCCAGGACCTACTGCCACAGAGTATCTAACGCTTGTTCCAGTAAAAATATGACCAAAATGGTGATGCTGACAATCCCGTTGTCGTGACTGACAATTTTGGTGGCGTCTTCAAAACTGCCAAGGATGGTGCAGAGATCCTTCACCTGCCTCAACTCTCCATGGCTCAACACCCCAAACTCCTCACCACTGCTCATCAGGCCAACATTCAGGCTTTTGGCTTTTCGATGCCTGGGATAAAAGCATTTCTTCTGCTCACACACCTGATACACAGATGACTGGCTGGTGGACTGGCTGCTGTACAGCGTGCAGGTAACACTGGGGGAAGGGGAAGGTGTAGACTGTGTTGCTGGTGGTGGGAATCGGCCAACAGTGTCTGGGCCTGGGATGGTGCCTGTTCATGCTGCTCCGGCACATCGGCTGCAGAGGACCGCTTGGGCTTGGAAGTGGCGGAGGAGGAGAAAGCAGAAGATGTCACGGTGGTTGGAAGCCCAGGACCTGTGTGGCCTTTTTTCTCCAAGTGACTCTTCCACAGCAATACATGCTTTACATACATGTGCCAGTTCATGCTCGTGGTGCTTAAATATGCCAGCTGCTGCTCAAAAGACCACGTTGGTTCTGCAATGTCCTCATCATCACAGGTGAATTCCACTTCCTGACAGTCTACATCCTCAAGCTGCGGCCTAGAAGCCACAGGAACTGCGAGGCATTGCTGACCTCTTGGGATTTCAGCTTCCTTCTTTTCCTCTGAAGGCATCAGCAATTGGGCGTCAGAGCAGAGAAAATCATCCTCTTTGGCCTCTTGATCTTTTGAAATGCCTTCTGACCCCAACTACATTGTGTCATCAAAGAGCTCTTCAGAATATGGATTATCTGGAGCGGTCTGTTTATTGGGTGACATTTGACCTTCAGGTTGGACTGATGATGCTGATAACATTTGTGCCCTTGACTGAGAGGAAGAGGAGGTTAAACTGCTGGATGAAGGGTGTGTTAACCACTGAAGAATAGATTGGCGCTGATCTTCAGTAATGAGACGATAGGGAACCAGCCAACTGGTGACAGGCCTGACGGTCCTGTGACTGACGATGTGCTCGCTTGAGTGTTGTCCAGAGCACTGGAAGGAGCGCCTTGTCTCGTACCTCTAGCTCCATGTCCTACGCCCCTCCTTACTCGCTTACCACCTCTAGTTCGCTCCATGTTAAAAAGATAAATATTAAAAATGTAAAGATTCGTTAACAGTCTCTTATTGAAGAACTCTACTCCAAAGACTGCAAATCACAACTGTTCTTGAATCCATATAATTTGCAAATAGAATTATAAATAGAATTTTTTCAATGGAATATCTGTTGAACAGGGTCTTATGAAAGAAACCTGGCAGCAAAATAGCAAATCACAACTGTTCTTGAATCCCTATAATCGGCAGCTAGAAAATAGGATTAGAAATAGATTTCTTTCAATAGAATATCTGTTGAACGGGGTCTTATGGAAGAACCCTGGCAGCAAAACAGCAAATCACAACTGTTCTTGAATCCCTATAATTTGCAACGATTCTAACCGTGTCTTCTCCACTAGCTGTACCAACAAAACAGCAGACAAACTTTTGGGCACTCAGACTGAAGATGTGAAAGATGCAGGTAGCAATTTAAAACTCCCTAACTATTGCTGTATATAATTTCCTAAGCTTACTGTCACCCACCTCCTAACTAATCTAACTAGCAGCTTTTCCTTTCTAAAATCGCTGTAAAATGGGGTGGCTGCATGCATTCAGGCATGCAGACACAGAGAGCAGTGTTTTCAGTACTGAGATTGAACTGGAAATGGCATTCAACAGGAAATACAGCATAATACATAGAACAGGGTCATGTGATTACAGCAGCCAATGAGATCCCTACACCCTCACTGGTGACGTTTTTGAACACTTCTCTATTGTCTGCACTGATTGGATGGTTCCAAAAGTATAGGAAGCAGCTCAAGGTGAACGTAAAAAATGACGCGGCGAACACACGTCAAATGCGAACTTCACTCGAACAACTGTAAAAAGCTTGGTTCCACTCGAGTGCTAAAAATCCGTAAATTTCGATTCAAACGAACCTTTTCTTGAATGGTTTATTCAACACTACTAATTATACCAACACATCAGACTCTCCCCAATTTTCACCAGTTTCAAAAGCAACCAAAAAACCCATCTCTTCAGGATAGCTTCTAACCTACAATAACCCCACCACCAGGACACCACCCCACAAACATGTCTGCCCCTCACCTTCTGTCTCTTCCCTCCTTCCTTGTAGATTGTAAGCCTTTGCGGGCTGGGTTCTCTCTCCCTCTGTATCAGTTGTTAGTCATTTCTCGTCACCATTGTACTTGTTTGACATATGTTATGTATGTAACCCTCCTCAAATGTACCGCGCCCTGGAATCAATGGCGCTTTAAAATAAATAATAATAGAAATAATAATAATATATCCACAGCCACCCCGCTATTCATACTTCTACTCACTTCTTTATAAAAACAGATCAGGTTGGTCTGACCACTTCTGTCCTTAGTAAAACCATGCTGGCAATTACGTATACTTTTGTATTCAGCCACATATTCCTGTATATAGTCCCTTATGGCCCCTTAAACATTTTTCCCAGAATAGATGTTAAACTTACTGGTCTATAGTGATGAGCGATTGTGTCAACTATCATTATCGATTCGATAGTCTATATCGGCAATTATCATGACGATTTCCGATAGTCGATAACAGATTATCGCCGATGACCATTAAAGTCTATGGGAGGGGGAACAACACCTTCATTCTTACACCCAAACAGGGCTGGAGAAGCTGGAATTAACATCCACAACAGTAAACTGGATATGTGCTACATCTTAGACAACTCAATTAGGCAACAAGTGTCACAGAAATATACAGACAATTCACTATCCCTGTCTTGTACCACAGCATGACCCTTAAACCTGCATGACCCACAAATTAAAAAGTGCCAGAAGGCAGTATTATTTGAACCATCATTTTACTTGAACCTGGACATTGACTATCCCTGTCCTGGGCCACGGGCATGACCCTTAAACCTGTCTGACCCACAATTAAAAAGTGTCAGAAAAAGGAGTCTTTGAACCACCATTTAGTTGAACTGGACATTGACTATCCCTTCCTGGAACCGCAGTATGACCATTAAACCTGTCTGACCCCCAGATTAAAAAGTGCCGGAAAAAGGAGTCTTTGAACCACCATTTTAGTTGAACTGGACATTGACTATACCTGTCCTGGACCGCAGTATGACCCTCAAACCCGCTTGACCCACATATTAAAAATTGCCGGAAAAAGGAGACTTTCAACCACCATTTTAGTTTAACTGGACATTGACTATACCTGTCCTGGGCTACAGCATGAGCCCCAAACCTGCATGACCCCCAGATTAAAAAAGTGCCGGAGAAGGAGTCTTTCAACCACCATTTTAGTTGAACAGGACATTGACTATCCCTGTCCTGGACCGCAGCATGCGGGTTGCATTAACCACTGAAGAACAGATCGTTACTGAGATTCACAGGGCACCGACCCAGCGATGACAGGTCTGACGGTCCTGCAACCGACGATCCGCTGGCTTGTGTGGTGTCGCCAGCACTGGAAGGAGCACCGTCTCTCGTACCTCTACCTCTATGTCCTACACCCCTCTTTGCTTGCTTACCACCTGCATTTCGCTCCATGTTCAGAAAGATAAAAACTTAAAAAGGTATGGAAGAGTTTTTGACAGTCTCTTATTGAAAGATGGCAAATCACAGCTATTCAAAATCAACAGTGTTCTTCCTTCAGTCCCAGGGATTTATAACTGCCCAGTAGGACTAGGAATTGATTGATTTTCAACAAACTATCATACAAGTGCGCTATCTGCGCCAAACTGAGATTCACCGAGCACCATAAAACTATTCAAAAGTTACACGGATGGGAAATTGCGTTTTTTGAAGCAATGACACATGAGAACAGTTACTGGAAAATTTCTGTATCCTAATGTAAGTACAAGGCGGCTATTTGAACAAAACTGGGCTGCACCAAAGTGAAATACAGCTATTTAAAAGTTATACGGATAAGAAAAGGTGGTTTTTGCACCAATGAAATACAACAGCAGTTACTAGAAAATTTCTGTATCCTAATTTAAGTACAAAGTGGCTCTTTGAAAAAACTGGGACGCACAAAATAAAAGGTACAATTTCACCTCAGGTGCGAGGTATGCTGGCCAAAAAGTGGTAAAAAAATGCCATTTCAATGCAGGTTCAAAGCAGAGTCTGGGCTGCACAATATACACCCTCCTTTCCAAAGCCAGTCTGTCTGTCTGTCTGACCGTCCACCCTCACCCCCCACCCACCCGCGGCTGTACAGCGCTAGATGCTTCTTTAAAAGTCTCTGTCTAACTAACTAAGAACTGAAAGAGAAGAACTGTGTCTCTGAGCGGAGCTGTATTGAGAGAGACATAGCACATGTCTTACTCTATGAGAGACACTGAAACACTGAAAACTGAACAGGAAAACTCTGTTCTAAAGCAAAAAGAGTCATGTATTTTTCCAGCCAATGACAACCATACACATCACAGTCATGACGTCGCACACCCAGCTCACCCTGCTCTATGCTCACAGCTGATTTGCTGGCCGCCAAATTGACAGGAAGCACCGAAAATGGTGCGATAGTAATAGATTATCTGCAGATTGTCACCTAAAATATTGCGTGATCGGAAATTTCCGATCAACCTAAAACTCGTGCCGATTTCAACTTTGTCGATTATAATCGCTCATCCCTACTTGTCTATAATTACCTGGGCAAGACTTAGAGCATTTTTTGAAGATGGGAACTACATTTCCCAGTCTCATGGCACTATACCACTCACCAGAGAATCTATAAATGTCATATACAGGGGCACAGAGATAACCAAGCTGAGCTCTTTAAGAACTTTTTGGTGTAAGTCATCTGGGCCTGGAGCCTTGTTCACATTCAGTTTAATTAATTTGGCTTGGAGCATTTCTACACTGAGCCAATTACTTATATCAGATGATGTATTAACAGTACTGGCACCACCTACATCCACACTGGGCCTGCCCCACAAGCTCTAGCACTGCACCTATTAGTACTGACACCACCTACATCTGCAGTTGGCTTGGCCCCATCAGCTCTAGCACTGCTCCTATTAGTACTGACACCACCTACAGTGCATCCGCACTGTGCCTGCCCACATCAGCTACTTTCTCCTCATTAGTATATACAGAGTTGAAGAACCTAATTTACCTCTGCCTTATCCTGGTCCCCAGTGACCATCTCCCCATTACTGTTATTTAAGGGTCCTACATGCTCCAACTTTGGCTTTTTGGCATTTATATGCTTAAAAAATTTCTTGGAGTTTGTCTTGCTGTCCATAGCCACCTGCCTTTAATTTTGTATTTTAGCTGCTTTGATCACTATTTTACAGATTCTATTAAGCTCATCATGGGATTAAACGTTACCCTTTCAGATAACGGCATGGGATTATACATTACACCTTTAGTAGATGGCATGGGATTATACATTACAGCTTTAGTAGACAGCATGTGATTATTTATTACACAGTTAGTAGATGGCATGAAATTACATGAGATATTGTGGGCACCTATATCTTCAATGCTGGTTTGCACCACATGAATCTCCTTATCCACCCACCACGGTCCACTTCTCCACCAGCAATATAGTCTGCCCACTCTCTAACATATCTACCCCTACATTCTAGATTGTCCCCCCTCCTCATCCCTAGTTTAAATACTCCTGCACCCCTTCTAGAATTCTCTCCCCCAGCACAGCAGACCCCCTTCCATTCGGGTGCATTTAATCTTTAGAAAACAGATTTTACCCCAATTAACAATCAGCCCAGTGCTCTAAGAACCCAAACTCTTCTGTCCTACACCAAGAATTCAGCCATGCATTTAACTCCTGAAGTCCTGCTGTCTTTCCTGTGTAGCACATGGCACCCTTGTGGTATACCAACAAAGAGAGAGGGTGAGGAAGTTGTGTGACTGTGCAACACTAAACTTTCAGTTGGTGAGGTATGAGGTGCTCCAAAAAGAGGCCAAGTCTGTGATGCCAAAGGATGAGAGGATTTGTAGCAGGAGGGACTGGTCAACTGTATTAAGGGTACAGAACAGTTTTAGGGCGCGTTCCCATGACACAGGACAAATACTTGTCCTGTTTTGCAGCCGCCTCAACGGCCGCGGGGGTGGGGGGAGGGTTTTTTTTTTCTCCGCAATGAGCAGAGAAAAGCCCTCCCCCTTCACATCGAGAAGCATAGATTCCGTCCGTAAACCGGACGGAAGATTGTGCTTCTACAATGTTTTGCGGGCGGACCGCGGGCGGCAAAACCGCCGGGCGGAAAACCCGTGCAGTGGGGACTGCTGCATGGGTTTTCCATAGAGCACCATTGTGCTCATTTTCGGCCGGTTTTTCAGGCGGTCTGAAAAACCGCAAACCGGCTGAAAGAACCCTTGCCGTGGGGACATGCACTTAAAAAGAGAAGCACAGAGTGGTGACATGAGGCTTTGCCAGTTACCATAAGACATACTGAAAGGGTTATCTAAAGCACCTTCAAACACATCTTTACAGAGTGTGAGCCTCCCTGGGGTCAGAGACAGGCTGAGGCAAGGACATTCTTATTGGCCACAGACAGAACAAACTCCATGAATTCTAGCAGAGTTAATAGTGCAATGAATGGAGACAATGGTCTGTTCTCTATACAGTAACCGGATGGTGGTTCAGGGTAGTCCAGTCAGATCCTGGCTGTCCCACTTTAAATTAATCAGAATAAATAAGTGATAAATGTCAAAATAAATGTTAATAAAAAAAATACATTTAAATGCTGGAAAATAACCATAGTGCACTAGGAGGAATTTCATCAAAACCAAAATATAAAACAGCACTGATCCTTCACTTTTACATGGATGAGTATACCATGCAGTTCTGTAGGTTATGATGTCCGCTACTCACTCATAATACTTGACTTTATTACTGATAACAGACAGGCTACGCTATTATGCAGCATTTTATCTGCAGTCATTTTTATAGCTCAATGAAGCAGGAAGACAAGTGGTTTTGAATAAGTATCTGTCATTTGAACTACATTTATATGTGCTGTGATTACAATCGCTTTCTCTGATAATAAATTATTCTGCAAACTAATGCAAATTAACTTGAAGAGCACTAGCCTATACTTGGTATTGAATATCATGTAAGGTAAGGATGGTGTAAGGTTGTGTTATGTGGATCTGTGTCCGTTTTACAACACAAAATACTTAATTTTTTATTGATAAATAACAATAATAATATTCTAAAGAATAAAAACATGCAAATAGGTAAAATTGCATATTAAAGAGGACCTGTCATGAAGAGGATGTGTCTGTTGTACTGTAGTAAGTGCTTGTACTCCCCATCAAAAAATATTCTCTTTTTTTCCATTGTGGCACTGTGCCATTTTTTCATTCTTTCTGAATATTTATGAGCAAATTGACAACTTGGTGTTGCCATTTGATCAGCATTGATTGGACATTGGTAGACTGTTTAGTGATAAACACCTGAAAGGTAAAGACAAGTTGTCAATTTATTTACAAACGTAGTGGAGGAACAACTGAAGACTAGCACAATACAGAGTAATAAGAGAAAATGCTCCTAAGTTGTTGTTTCATTAGGAATGCAAGCATTTACTAGAACAGTCCCTTTAGGAGACCTGACAGGTACTCTTAAAAAACACAATTTTACCACAATTTATTTATTTTTTTCTGTTTAGAGACGACCCTGTCTTTGTGTAAATTATTGGGCAAATAAGAAGTGATGGCTGCTGCTTCTGTATTTGAGCATTTGTTAGGGAACCCTGAGATATAACTGACTCCGTCACATGTACTTTCTACAGGGGGAGAAGGAAGGGGGGTGAGACTTAAAGGGGTTTT
>JAODAL010048769.1:0-28717 GCA_025379985.1 Phyllomedusa bahiana | reverse complement strand
ACCCCCCCATGCATTTTTCTAGTAAAAAACAATGTAAATACATGCTTTTTATTAGATTTTTTTACAATTTTACCCAATGAAAACACTTCCCTAACTTTTTTTATTTTTCTGTGTTTATATAGTGTTTTTATGATAGAGGAGAGGAGCTGAGTTTCTGTTATATATAGGGTTATTTGATAGAGGAGAGGAGCTGAGCTCTGTTATTATAGGGTTATATGATAGAGGAGAGGAGTGAGCTCTGTTATATATTGGGTTATTTTGGTAGAGGAGAGAAGTTGAGCTACGTGATATAATAGGGTTATATGATAGAGGGAGAGAAGCTGAGCTCTGTGATATATAGGGTTATATGATAGAGGAAGAGGAGCTGAGCTCTGTGATATATAGAGTTATATGATAGAGGAGAGAAGCTGAGCTCTGTGATATGTAAGGTTATATGATATAGAGGGAGAAGCTGAGCTCTGTGATATACAGGGTTATATGATAGAGGGAGAGAAGCTGAGCTCTGTGATATACAGGGTTATATGATAGAGGGAGAGAAGCTGAGTCTGTGATTATATAGGGATATTTTTGATAGGGGGAAAGAGAAGCTGAGCTCTGTGATATATGGGTTTATATGATAGAGGAGAGAAGCTGAGCTCTGTGATGTATAGGGTTATATTAAAGGGGAGAGAAGCTGAGCTCTGTGATATATAGGGTTATATGATAGAAGAGAGAAGCTGAGCTCCGTGATATGTAAGGTTATATGATATAGAGGGAGAAGCTGAGCTCACCCAAAAAAACCAAAACTAACTTTTTAACCCACTCTTTTCAGCGCCATGCTGGTCCCGGTAATCCAGGCCGATCACATAACTGTTATTCTTCACATGAACCTGCAGATATTCACAGGCCACAGCTGCCTTTTCCGAGATATACGGCACATGACCGTGGTGGCCTGTGATTGGCTGCTGTGTCATGTGAGCAATGCCCTGACATAATCAGCGGGGGGCAGATTGATGCACTGGAACAAGTGGGTTTAAAAGGTGAGTTTTGTTCTCTTTTCTCTGTTTTCAATCATCCTCAAAGCATTTTTAAATAATTGAACACCCCTTTAATCCCTTAAGGACCCAGCCTGTTTTGACCTTCCTGACCCAGCCCTATTTTTGAAATCTGACATGTGTCAATTTATGTTAGAATAACTTTTTGACACTTTTTACCTAGCATGTGATTCAGAGATTGTTTTCTCGTTGACACATTGTGCTTTAAGTTAGTAAGAAATTTTTTCCCCATACAATCCTTGTTTGTTTGTGAAAAATATCAAAATTTCATAAAAAATTTGGAAAAATTTTGCGATTTTGAAAGTTGCAAAATTTCTGGTGCAAGACAGATAATTATTCACCACAAAAATAGTTTATAACAGCATTCTCCATATGTCCAACTATAGGTTGGCAAAATTTTTTAAATTTCTTTTTTTTTATTTTTTTTTTTTTTTTTAGACATTAGAGGCTTTAGAAATTTAGTAGTAATTTCTAAAATTTTCAAGAAATGTGCAATTTACTTTTTTTAGGGACCACTACAGTACTGACGTGGCTTTGAGGGGCCTGCATGTTAGATACCCCCATAAGTGACGCCATCTGAGAACTAGACCCCTTAACGTATTTACACACCTATTTAGGAAGTTTCATACCCTTCAGATATTTCACAGGGAAAATTTAAAGCAAAATGGAGGGGGAAATTTCAAAATTTCACTTTTTTTGCAGATTTTCAATATTTATCCATTATTCACTGGAATACGGTAAATGTGACTAGGTAAATGCAAATTGATATCAATTCCCCCAGGGCACGGCCGGGCATCGTGACGTCACAGACTACCCGGAAGGCATTCTATGCCCTCCGTGCTGTCTGTAGGGAGGCAGGAGCTGCACGGATCGCCCGATCCGTGCGCTGCTGCCGCTGGGCAGGAGACGCAGGAGGAGCGATCTCCTCTGCGTCTCCCTTAGTTATGGAACCGATCGTCGCGATAATTAAGGGGTTAACGCCCCCCCCTCCCCGCTGACACCCCGCACCGATCGCCGCGAACTCGGCTTTAGAGTTCGCGCGATCCTCAGGACGTATCCATACGTCCAGGTGCGTGAACCCCCAAACGACCTGGACGTATGGATACGTCTAAGGTCGTTAAGGGGTTAAGAGGGTTGTACCACAATAAAAAGGATATTCCATAAAATAGGTATTTCCAAAATATCAAACTTTGCACATATATAAAAAATGAAGTGTTTATACAACACCTCTGCCTACACAGCCTGGTTGATGATACTGATATCCCTTGTTGCTAATAGTTACGACCATCTTATGCTTATTCTCTTCTCTGGTCGAACATTCCCAGTACTATGGAGAGCCTCCACACAGCTACCATCTGCCTCGGGGGTGCGGCTTAGTAGTAAGGGGGTGGTGGGAACTGAGAAAAAGTTATGTGACCAACACAAAGTTCTACCCACTAACCAGAAATGTTGATGAAATGAAGAGTGGAGAAGTGGGGCATAGGGGTAAGGACAAAAGGTGATGTGAGGTCTATTGGTATTATAACCCCCTTACTGAAAAAGCCCTCTCTGGACCCATCCTGCGCTACTAACTACCGACTAGTCTCTAACCTGCCCTTCATCTCTAAACTCCTGGAATGCTTGGTCTACTCTCACCTGATCCGCTATCTCTCTGCTAACTCACTTCTTGACACTCTGCAATCAGGTTTCCGCACCCTACACTCCACAGAAACTGCTGTAGCTAAAGTCTCCAATGATCTCCTCACTGCTAAATCTCAGGGTAACTACTCATTGTTGCTTCTCTTGGATCTCTCTGCAGTGTTTGACACTGTTGATCACCACCTTCTCCTCAGCATGCTCAGCACCATTGGCCTCCAGGACACCGCTCTCGCTTGGTTCTCTTCCTACCTCTCTGACCGCTCCTTCAGTGTCTCATTTTCCGGTTCTACCTCCTCTCCTCTCCCTCTTGCTGTCGGGGTTCCTCAGGGATCCGTTCTTGGTCCTCTCCTCTTTTCACTCTACACATCCCCCATTGGACAAACCATCAGTAGATTTGGCTGTCAGTACCATCTCTAGGCTGATGACACCCAATTATACACCTCCTCCCGTGACATCACTCCTGCCCTGCTACAAAACACCAGTGACTGTCTGTCCGCTGTCTCTGACATCATGTCCTCTCTCTATCTTAAACTAAACCTCACTAAAACTGAACTTCTAGTCATCCCACCATCTACTAACCACCCCCACCCTGCTATCTCTGTGTGTGTGTGTGGCACCACCATTTCTCCTGGCTTTCAAATACTGCTGCAAATACATGTACAAAAACCACTGTGTGAACCCAGCCTAAGAGGAACAGAGGGATTTAGGTAAAAAATAGGGACTGTCTATCCCAAAGAGCAGGACTGGGAGAAGGTATTTTGGTGCCCTAGACAAATAAGGCATATAGTGCCCCCCCATTGCAAAATTTAGCCAACTCCATACCTCCTTGTGACCCCTTTTCTGCTTGGGATGAAGTGGTGCCCAAGGCAGTCACCTACCTTTGCCTACCAATCGTTCTGGCCCTGTCAAAAAGAGACACTTGGTATGCCTTACAGTAGTGTTTCTCACCTCCAGTCCTCAATACTCACACAACAGGTCAAGTTTTCAGGATTTCCTATTGCACAGGTGATATCATTATTGTCAGTGCATTCTGTGGGAGATCCTGAAAACATGACCTGTTGGTGGGTTTTGAGGACTGGAGTTGAGAAAAACTGCCTTACAGGGACTTTGGCAGGTCTACCTATTCTGAGTATGCGCTCTGCTTGTGTCACAGAGAGCTTCTGTGGCGTGATTAACCCCTTAAGGGCAGTTCACACGGCTTATTTTGCCGCGGATTGGCGCCGTACTGCGCGCCGGATTTGCGCTGCAGTATGGCGCCAATCCGTCGCAGTAAGTACGGTAATCCACAGTTCTCATAGAGAACAGTGGATTCCGTCGCTCCTCTCCGCTCGGCGAATTCGCCGGGCGGGTAGAAAGTGACCTGCACAGTATCCAGGCGCAATACGCGCTGTGGAGAATAAAAGTCTATGGGGCCGGCGGGCCCTGCCCCTTATTCAAGACGGATTTGCGAGCGCAATCCGGCTCGCAATTCCGTCCTGAATAAGCCGTGTGAACACGGCCTTAACGACCCTGGATATATGAGTACGTCCCATGGTCGCTAAGGGGCTTTGCAGGGGGATTGCTCCGCGAGCCCGCCACACTGCCGCCGGGTGTTAGCAGCTAATTTCAGCTATCACCCGGCAGTTACAGTGCGGTGGGGCGCCGCCGCCCGGCCGCGCTGTTTAACCCCTTAGGCCATGTTCACACGGCTTAAAATGGGCCGTATTTCGGTCCGTAATTACGCGCCGAAGTGCGCCAATTACGGGCCGAAAACGGCCCATTCATTGCGGTAATTCACAGTTCTCATAGAGAACTATGGATTACGGCTCCTCTCCCAGCCCGGCGAATCCGCCGGGCGGGGAGATATTTGACATGTCACTTTCTAGCGGCGTATACGCGCCGCTAGCAGTGATAGTCGATGGGCCGGCGAAGTGCCGGCCCCCTGCTTACTCCCCCGCTCCCGCCCCGCCCCCGTCCACACGGCGTAATTGCGGGGCGAAATTACGTCCCGCAATTAAGCCGTGTGAACATAGCCTTAGACGCACGGCTAAGTTGGCCGCGGCGTCTAAATGAATGAAAAACGGTGACGCGCATAGTTCTTCACTGCGGTCGGAGTCGCCGCAGCATAACTGCAGGGATCCAATTGCTGAACATGGCAGCGGGAAGCCTTGTGAAGGCCTCCGTTGCTGCCATGTTTTGAATTTCCCCACTTCCGACCCCAGGCAGGAAGTGGGGAAACCGCCATCTTCGTACAGCCTATTGCATTGTCTATGCAATGCATTAGGCTGTATCAATGATCGCACCCCCTAGTGGTGAAGCGCCCTAGGGGGACTCAATGTTAAAGTAAAATAAATAAAGTTTTAAAGTGTTTAAAAAAAAAAAAAAAAAAGGATTAAAAGTTCAAATCACCCCTTTCACCATTTTACAAATAAAAAAAAAAATAAAAAAGTATACAAATATTTGGTATTGCCGCGTCCGAAAAAGTCCGATCTATAAAAATATAACATCATTTATCCAGTACGCTGAACACCGTAGAAGAAAAAAAATTCCAAACGCCAAAATTGCGTTTTTGGTCATTTCGCGTCCCATAAAAATTGGAATAAAAAATGATCCAAAAAGTCGCATGCATTCCAAACTGCTAGCATTGAAAAGTACACTTCAGCCCACAAAAAATGCCGCCTCACTGACGTCCGCAGGTGTTAGTACAAAAAAGTTATTGGTCGCACAAAATGGCGCCGCGGTGCAAATTTCAAAAATAGAAAATGTTTGGAATCTTTTTACGGTACCAAAACATAACGGAAATCCTACATGTTGGCTATTGCCGGATGCGTAACAACCTGTAGAATACATATAACACATTATATTTACCGAAGATTGAACGGCATAAAAGCAAATCACCCAGAAACATGGCGAAAATACGTTTTTTTTTCACAATTTGTCCCATTTGGAATTTTTTTGCGGTTTCCCAGTACATTCTATCGTACAGTGAATAACACCATTAGAAAGTACATCTTGTCCCTCATGTGTCTATGTTGGTGGAAAAATAAAAAAGTTATGGCTCCGGGAAGGCGAAGCGGAAAAACGAACGTGTCAACAAAAAGAAAATGCAAGGTCCTTAAGGGGTTAATGGCAGGGTCACCCTCAGTGTCTCCCTTTAAAGAGTTAGGCATGTTCACACAGCGTGTTGACTCCGTGTTGGGATACATTTTTTTATGCGTGTTTAGATCCGTGTTTCGGACCCTAAACAGATGCAAACACACATCTAACAATGTGCAGTGTGATTTACCTTGCTTTCAATGTAAAACATGCATCAACGTTCAGACGAGTGATCAGCGATGCGTTTTTACTTGCGTCTTTGTGATGCGTCTTTCGGATCTGTTCAAAGAATTGACATGTCATTTCTTGATCCGAAAGACGCAGCAGACGCCCGATTTAAAACTATAGGGAGCGATCCTGCTGCAGCCAAATATGCACCTGTGTGTTGGATACATTTTGGATGCGACTGATGCTGCGCTTTTGAATGCATTTTTCGGATCCAACACGCCGTGTGAACATACAGAGAACTAAACTGCAGAGATCAGTGACTTTCCTGAGCTCTGCTGCTGCATTTGAGCTGGTGCTGTGTATCACACATTGCATTTTGATGTTACCTCTAGCATTCAATACAGACATCACAACATAGCACCATTTTTTTTAGATAGCTTCTTTAGCATATATCTCAGACAATTTAAAAATAGACAACTGGGGGATCTGGCAGGTGAGACCCATATTAATGACAAGAATGAGGCGGTCTCATTCCCCATGACGAGGCGATTGCTGGTACACAGCCACGCTATTGGCGGCGATACAAATCCAGCAGTACTGTGGTATGGTAATGAGTTTTTGTGGTGCTTGCCTCTGCCCCTGGAGACCTAGTGCTCTCTTCATTTCCTTCTTGAGTTACACATCCAGTTCAAAATCTATTTATGTAACCTTGGTATCTTATTGACTAGCAGAGTAAATACAAAAATGGCCAGCTCATTAATTTCATTCATCTCTTACTTGTAATTTGATATCAAGCAAAAACTAGATATTTGGAAAGTGCACTTAATTAAAATTTAACTTTTATTAAGTAATATTAAAAATAAATATACGAATGAAAAAGTCACAGTTTTATGTAGAAAATGATCACAACAGCTCTGGACATATGGTGGTAGGAAAATGATATGTAGTAAGGACAAAATGTAGGAGGGAAAGGTAAAGTACCACATAAGGTGAAACAGACCATAAAGTAGATCCCTACTAAAGATCCTACCTACAAAAATGCAGGACTATACGTAATTTGTAATTTGATATGTATAATCTGCTCCTTAATGGAGAGTGTAAGGCTAAGGTTAAAATACCCTCGAAAATGCACTGTACCGCGTTTTTTGGCACAGGTTTGCGCAAGAAACTGCGGTCGGTTTTTGGATTTGCCACCGGCAGAAATCCGACAGCAGAAAATCTGCGCTGTGTAGACTACAGCAGGGTTTTTCTATTGTGGTCTATGGAGCACTGGTTACAGTCAGATTTTGGGTGGATTCTAAATGCTGAATCTGCCAAAAATGTGACCGCAAACCACTGCAGTGTAGACATATGGTATGTTCACATGATGTACTGCGGCGCGTACAGTTAGCTCCGCAGTACATCGTGTCTTTAAGGAGCTCGTATTGATACGTGTACTTCCGTGGGGCTGGCAGCCCGTGTATTCGCCGCGAATAAATTACATGTCACTTATCTCCCCGCGCGTACAATACGATCGTATTGTACGAGCGGGGAAAGGAGGCGTCATCCATAGTTTTATATGAGAACTATGGATTTCTGTAATTTAGGCGCGCATCTCGCCCATGTTAGAGCCCAAATACGCGGTGAAATGAGCACCAAAATTACACCATGTGAACTTACCCATAGCCTAAGGGTATGTTCACATGATCTAATTTCGGCGTGTATTTGCGCGGCGAAATTATGTTAATCCACAGCTCTCATAGAGAACTATGGATTAGGCCTCCTCTCCCCTCTCGTACAATACGATTGTATTGTACGCGCGGGGAGATAAGTGACATGTCTATTACATGCGGTGAATACGCGCCGCGAGTAATGACTGTCATTGGGGCCAGCGGATTCAATACTGATTTAATACAATACGCTTATGTTTTTGGGGTGTTTTGCGCAACAAAAATGTATAATATTGGAAGGGTGGTGTGTGTCATTTCTTTTATTTTTGATATTTTCTTTACTTGTCCTAGTATGGGGCGGGACTGAGCAAACACTCATTCACTGTTATACATGGCAGTACACAGAGGCATAACTAACATTCATAGGACCCCACAGCAAAATGAGACAGGGCCCCATGACCTAATGATAGGGAACTCAAGCAGCAGTATAGGTAACAATAAATAAAGAACTACATGTATATTTCAGAGAGCTCTCATACTAGTGCTAGACAACAGAAAACCACCATCATCTACAAAATGGTACAATATTCCAACAGCTGAGTGGGCCCCCTCAAACTCGGGGTTACAGCTGCTATTGCTATAGTTATGTCTATGCTTATGGCAGTAAATGACTGTCAGTTAGTTTGTCAAGCCCTGTCTCCAAGTAAAACCTAGCAGGCATATGTCACAGACAGCTCAGCGACCGTTATTAGGCCTCTAGGTGTTAAAGGGATTGTCTCACTACAAGGATTGCTTTTTATGTTAAAGATTTTGCAAAAACAAGTCACTTTGCAATATAAGTCTATTAACATTGTCCTACCTATTCTGAGATATCCCCTCTTGTATGGGCTGCATCAACTCCTCAGGTCACTATAGCTACAGACCTGTTCAGTCTCTCCTGATAGGCTGCCAGCACTGATTGCTATAGCTACAGACCTGGTGTCCTCACTGCAGGACAGTAGTAGATAGTAGTAGCCAGTAAACTGCCCCTGAATTCAAAAATGAAACTGAGAAAAAAAAAGACTGAGGTAAGATGAATTGATATAGTGAGACAGCCCCTTTAAGGTTCACACGGCTGATTTGGACGCTTCTGGCATGGATTCAGCGTCAAATGTAACTGCAATCCGCGTTAGATTTTTTCTAATGAAAAATCAGCATCCTAGTACACATTGGGCTGATTTTCAGCACTGAAAGATAATTGACATGCTGATTCTTGAGAGGAATCCTATGCTGAATCCTCATGTCACAGTATAGTGTATAGCAAGGTGAAAATCTGCCTCTGAAAATCTGCGGCAACTCTGTGCTTACTGGCGCGGATTTCAGGCGAAGATTCAAAGTGGTTACAAAGTGAGGTGCTGGTGGAAGACATAGTGAGCCCTTTCCCTTGTCAAATCATCTACATGCTGTGGTCACTATTTACTGCAGCATCTAAAGGGTTAAATAACTAGGACACTCCTCATTAAGCCTGCTGTCCTGAGAATGTCTCACAAGCTGCAGATAACATGAGACCCCTGCCATTGCACAATCTCTCCCCTCCCATCAAAGTTGGGTAATGACAGCTATACAAGGATACCCATCCAGTATCTGAGTGAGTTCTCTGTGTGTGGTTTGTGAAGAGAGCACTGTCTTCCCTGGCAGCTCAGTTGTCAGTAATAGGCTATGTTCAGACGGCATAATTGCGGGGCGTAATTATGCCCCGCAATTATGCCGGGACTATGGGAGCTTGCGCCGACTCCCGCGATGCGGGGAGGGGGAGGGCGTCAGTCCGCCAGCCAATAGACATTCATTACTAGCGGCGCGTATTCGTCGCTAGTAATTGACATGTCACTTATCTCCCCCTGTGGCGTATTGTGCGAGCAGGGAGAGGAGACGGAATCCATAGTTCTCTATGAGAACTTTGGATTACCGTAATGACTGGGACGTATCTTGCACCGTATTTAGCGCAGTACGGCCAAAATACGGGCCGAAATACGTCCCAGTTTAAGCCGTGTGAACATGGCCATATACTCACAAGATAGCATGTTCTGTACCCAGACAGCGTCATTGATTGAATTTCCAGAAAAATCAGTTGTCGCAAAATACTAAGTAAGGCTCTGTTTACATAACCCGTAGACTATGTTCACACGGCTTATTGCCGGCGTAATTGTGGCGAAGGATTTCGCCCGCAATTACGCCGGCTGCTGTGTAGCTGGGGCGGCGCGGGGGGCCCGGCTGCTCGCCGGCCTCATAGACAACCGTTATCCACAGCATGTATTCCGCCGGGATAATGTGCATGCCACTTTCTCCCCGCTCGCCGTATTTCGCGAGCGGGGAGAAGAGACGGAATCCATAGTTCTCTATGAGAACTGTGGATTACCGTAATGACTGGGATGGATTTGCCCGTATTTCACGCAGTACGGCGCGGAATGCGGGACCAAATCCGTCCCAAAATAAGCCGTGTGAACATGGTCTTAGGGGTTAGCTATGAATTACTGTATTTAACGTCAGTACTTTGGGCGTATTGCAGCGCAATTACACACAAATATAGGCCCCACAAAGACATCGTGAGAACATATCCTTAAAGGGAATGTGTCATCGAAAATGAGTTATTGTTTAACTCACGTTTTTAGGTTAAACACATTTTTTAAGAATTTTTGGTTACTTTTTAATTTTCCATATCACTTTAAATATTTTTTAATAATTCTTAAGTCCTGCAGTTGTCACTTTGGCCACTAAGCCTAATAATAAACTGACACTTCCTGTTCTGTAGAGAAAGATTCTCAGTTGTCTGCTCATTATCAGCACAAGCAGGGTCAAACTGAAAGCAGACACCAGTGTGAATAGATAATACAGGATCCACCAGTCACAAGAGGAGATGCCACAGTTCACCCTTTCACCTCCCTGCACAGTGATTTCTTCCCAGGTCACAGAGCATGACTAGAAAACTCCTATAGAAGCAAATGGGACTGAGTCAGTCTTAAGACTCTATGTGCATGAAGCTACTGTAAAGCATCTCTCTGACTGGTGTTAAAGCAGTGCAAATAAGGCCTAGTGGCCAAAGTGAAAACTGCAAGACAAAGGGCTAGTTCACATGGCGTTTTTGTGATCCGTTTTACGGATCCGCAAAACGGATCTATCAATTGTCGGTGTGATTAACATTGAGTTGAATGGCAAAAGCGCATCGCTGTTCCCACGGGATATTAGCGATGCGCTTTTGAGAGCTCTTCTGCACTGCGCTTTTCTGATCCGCTTTAAGAATTGACATGTCAATTCTTATTGCGGTTTACGCAAGTGAAAGCCCATAGGAGATAATGGAGTGCGCTTTTGGCACTTGTCCAAAAGCACCCCACACTCCTGGTACGTAACAACTGCGCTTTGCATCCTGAAAGCGGAGGCGAAAATCGCAGTGAGCGACTCCAGGTGGATCGGCACGGTGAGCGGGGCTGGATCGCGGGACGGGGCGCAGGTGAGCGGCGGCTGGATCGTGGGACCGGCGCAGCTGCAGGTAAGCGGGGCTGGTGATCGGTGGCACAGATCGCGGGACCGGTGGGGCAGGTAAGCAGCGCCGGTGCAGGTAGGCGGGGCTGGTGATCGGTGGCACAGATCGCGGGACCGGCGGGGCAGGTGAGCGGTGGCGCAGATCGCGGGACCGGTGGGGCAGGTAAGCAGCGCCGGTGCAGGTAGGCGGGGCTGGAGATCGGGGGCTGATGATCGGCGTGGATGAGCTGGGACTTGCGCTGCGGGATATGAGCTGGGACTTGCGCTGCGGGATATGAGCTGGGACTTGCGCTGCGGGATATGAGCTGGGACTTGCGCTGCGGGATATGAGCTGGGACTTGCGCTGCGGGATATGAGCTGGGACTTGCGCTGCGGGATATGAGCTGGGACTTGCGCTGCGGGATATGAGCTGGGACTTGCGCTGCGGGATATGAGCTGGGACTTGCGCTGCGGGATATGAGCTGGGACTTGCGCTGTGGGATATGAGCTGGGACTTGCGCTGTGGGATATGAGCTGGGACTTGCGCTGAGGGATATGAGCTGGGACTTGCGCTGCGGGATATGAGCTGGGACTTGCGCTGCGGGATATGAGCTGGGACTTGAGCTGCGGGATATGAGCTGGGACTTGCGCTGCGGGATATGAGCTGGGACTTGCGCTGTGGGATATGAGCTGGACTTGCGCTGTGGGATATGAGCTGGGACTTGCGCTGTGGGATATGAGCTGGGACTTGCGCTGTGGGATATGAGCTGGGACTTGCGCTGCGGGATAGGAGATGGGACTGCGCTGCGGGATATGAGCTGGGACTTGCGCTGCGGGATATGAGCTGGGACTTGCGCTGCGGGATATGAGCTGGGACTTGCGCTGTGGATATGAGCTGGGTCTAGCGCTGTGGGATATGCGATGGGACTTGCGCTGTGGGATATGAGCTGGGACTTGCGCTGTGGGATATGAGCTGGGACTTGCGCTGTGTGATATGAGCTGGGACTTGCGCTGCGGGATATGAGCTGGGACTTGCGCTGCGGGATATGAGCTGGGACTTGCGCTGCGGGATATGAGCTGGGACTTGCGCTGCGGGATATGAGCTGGGACTTGCGCTGCGGGATATGAGCTGGGACTTGCGCTGCGGGATATGAGCTGGGACTTGCGCTGTGGGATATGAGCTTGGACTTGCGCTGTGGGATATGAGCTGGGGCTTGCGCTGCGGGATATGAGCTGGGACTTGCGCTGTGGGATATGAGCTGGGACTTGCGCTGCGGGATATGAGCTGGGACTTGCTCTGTGGGATATGAGCTGGGGCTTGCGCTGCGGGATATGAGCTGGGGCTTGCGCTGTGTGATATGAGCTGGGGCTTGCGCTGTGTGATATGAGCTGGGACTTGCGCTGCGGGATATGAGCTGGGGCTTGCGCTGTGGGATATGAGCTGGGACTTGCGCTGCGGGATATGAGCTGGGGCTTGCGCTGCGGGATATGAGCTGGGGCTTGCGCTGCGGGATATGAGCTGGGGCTTGCGCTGTGTGATATGAGCTGGGACTTGCGCTGTGGGAGAGAGAGAGAGATCCCTTTCTCTTTTTAAAACGCGCGGTGAGAGAGAGAGAGAGAGAGAGAAAGAGAGATCCCTCCCTCCCTTTCTCTTTTTAAAACGCATCCGGAAAGCGGATGTGTAAAACGCAAGTGAAAATGCAAGCTTTCAGGTAACTTAGGGGGATTGAGAAATGCTGTAGCTATCAGAGTCTTCACTTTTTGTAATCACATATATTTAGAAAAGTGATTAAATACCCATTTTGGAGGATCCTCTGTCAACATTACATCGTCGCAAAACCTCTTTAAGAATTATTAAAAAATATTGAAAGGGATATGAAAAATAAAAAAAACAACCAAAAATTCCTAAAAAATGTGTTTAACATAAAAAAAACGGGACTTAAACAATTAGTCATTTTTTGATGACATGAGTGATCGCCGATGCGTATTGACATTGCATCTTTCGGATCTTTCGGATTCTTGGAGTGAAAGAGGCAGCAGGAGCTTTATAATAAATTATAGGGTATGATCCTGCTGCATCCAACTTGGATCCAAACACGCAGCTGTGTGTTGGCTCCGATCGACGCAATGTTTTTGGATGCGATTATTGGATCCAACACGGACCCTAAATCGTATCCAAAACGTCGTGTGAACATGCCATTACTGTTCCATCAGATTGAATGGCAAAACTAGCACAGCATACTGCCAAAACAACAGACACCATTTTATGTTAATAGTGTCCTTTGGGGGCTGTTGGTGCCCGCAGTGGTTTCTGTCGGACGACTCTATAAACAAAGCCTTGGAAATGTAGAATTTCATTGTATAATATTAAAGCTGTTAATTCTGATTATTGACTTTCATCATTTATGTATAATATTAGATATATTAGGGATTATATTTAATAACAAAATAGAGGGCATTTTAATGTGCCATTCATGCACGCAGGGTGTGTCAGATGAGCATTTACACATAAATATGCAGTCTGCTGATCCAAAAGGAAACACAGGCTTTAAATGTTATAATGCATCGTATTATGATCTAGTGGTACAACATATGTATATTTATTGCATACTAAAGGATATGGATTGGTCCTGAACATGTCAAGCTTTATTGCCCCATTTCAGACTCTCTCCCACCCCCCAGTTATTCAATTCAAGATAATAGTCTTAGCTATTTACTTATATATAATGAGATCTTCAGAGAATTTAACATTTTCCACCAATAAGATAAGCAAAATGTAACCTAAAAGCTGAAATCACACATGTAGTTTTTGATGCCGTGTTGTGGAGAGGACCTGTGACATCCCCTGACATGTCTGGTTTAGTAAATCCTTATGTTCCCTGTGAAATAACAATTCTGGAGCATCTTCTCTTATATCTCTGTGATGTGCTGTTCCTCTGTTATTCCTTATAGAAATGTATTACTGAATCTGTCAGATGGGTGTTACCATTCCAGTTTTAAAAGGGGCGTGTTCCTGCACACACTGACTGTCAGCACTAACATAGTTTATTATAGAATGATGGGTTACGGTGTGGAATGTGCCAGTATACCGGCAATGTAACAGAATTCTCTGCTCGACAGGGAGATCCCAGCTACAAGATTAAGGGCTTGTTCACATGACGAATATGATCCTTTTTACGGATCCGTTTTTGAGGAGTGAAAAGCGCATCTGTAAAGCGGATCCGAAAAACAGATCTCACTCTCTCTCTCCTTCAGCCATCCATCCCCCTGCAGCACCTTACCTCCCCATCCATCCATCCATCCCCCTGCAGCACCTTACCTCCCCAGCCATTCATCCATCCCCCTGCAGCACCTTACCTCCCCAGCCAGCAATCCATCCCCCTGCAGCACTTCACCTCCCCATCCATCCATCCATCCTCCTGCAGCACCTCACCTCCCCAGCCATCCATCCATCCCCCTGCAGCACCTCCCCAGCCAGCCATTTCCCTGCAGCACCTCACCTCCCCAGCCAGCCAGCCATCCATCCATCTCCCTGCAGCACCTCACCGCCGATGCCCCGTCCGTCCAGCCGCCGCCGCCGCTCACCCGTCCGTCCAGCCGCTGCCGCTCATCGCCGATGCACTGTCCGGCCGCCAACTGCACTTTTCGGATCCGCTTTCAGGATGCAAAGTGCAGCTGATACGTGCCCGGAGTGCGGAGCGCTTTTGGTCTTGTGCCAAAAGCGGACTCCATTATCTCCGATGGGTATTCACTTGCGTAAACCGCAATAAGAATTGACATGTCAATTCTTACAGCGGATGCGAAACGCGCAGTGCAGGGGAGCCCTCAAAAGCGCATCGCCGATCTCCCGTGGAACAGTGATGCGCTTTTGTCATTGAACGCAATGACAATTGTTAGATCCGTTTTGCGGATCCGTAAAACGTATCACAAACACGTCGTGTGAACAAGCCCTAACACCGTCATAAATTGCAATACTGAAGCTGTCATATATGCTATTCAGTGTAAACAGTGTGATTTGATATACATAGGCAGCTTAAAAGGAGGATTTATGAGCATATTTTGTATACAAGAAATATGGGATATGTGAACGTTTCTGGAGCTTCGAGGCATTTTTTAACTGTGCATAATGGTGACATTTCTAACCTTTTTTGTTTTGGTATAAAATAGTGAGGTTAAATTCCAGAGGAGGTCATCTCAAACAATTGCTTTTAAAACGCGAAGCCTTTTGGATTCTTAAATTAAATTCAAGGGTACCTTTTGGTTTAAATTATAAGAATGATCTCTTGTATTATTATTAATAAGGTTTTTAGACATTTGTTCATATGGTGTTTTTTTCTGGATGTGTTTGTTTTGTCATGTGACCTTGTTGTAGTAATGTGTGTCACTTCCTGTCATGAGTATTTAAATTTGTATTCTACATGTATACTTGCTAAGCTATAAATAAGGGTGTTATACATACATAGGCATTTTTGGATCCCTGTAATGGAGTTTTGAAAATAAAATATATACTTTTTATATGAAGGAGCTGGGAAATTCCTGTTTTGAAATTTACTATGTTGCCCAGTGGAATCCATGGGCTGACTCCGTGCTCTTCTACCTTCACGCCTTGGAAATTTCACCTTGTGTTGATTATACGGGAGGAGACTTATTGAAAGGGTGCAGCGGCTACACTTTGCATTATATAGAATGATGAGTGGTTTTAGTAACCACTCAACATTCTATAATAAACTATTTATCTAAAACATTAATAAATTTATTAATAAAAACTTCCATAATCTATAAAAACACCCATTCTATACTAAAAAAACTGCTTTTAAATCAATTATATCAATTTCAATACATATAAAAGTGATTTATAAGATTAACCACATATAAAATGCTGGAAGCGCCCTCTATTGGGCTTCATCTGAAACACAAGTACAATACTGGAAGAGCCCTCTATTGGGCTTAATCTGAAACACATGTAAAATGCTGTTAGCTCCCTCTATTGAGTCCTTAGATTACTAAAGTTCAAATAGTTCTTCTAGATCAAATGAGACCTCTTGGGGCAAATTTAGTGTATTACACTTCAAATATTAATCCACTGCGCATCCAAAACATACCCAAAAGTTTGTTGCGCTTTTGGATCCGTTTTTTGGGACTCCAAAAGCGCACCCCATTGTTTCCTATGGGGATTTCACTTGAACATGTCAATTCTTAAAATGGATCTAAAAAACGCATTAAAAAGACACGAGTCAACACGTAGCAGCGATCACTTGTCTGAACGGAGATGCTTGTTTTACATTGAAACCAATGTAAATCACAATGCACATTGTTAGATACATTTTTGGTTCCGTTTTGGGTCCGAAAAATGGATAAAAAACGGATCTGAAAAACGTCGTGTTACTCCTAGAAGGAGTAACAGTGTCACAGTAGTGAATTCTCTATGTCAGCCATCAGATTTGGTATAACGCCACACCAAGGAGTGGAGTCCCTTTTGAACCCTTTACACGAGGGATTTGGTCCTTGCTGCAGGGAACCCCACATGGCTACCCCCAATGTGGTCACCCATGGTGATGGCTGACATGCAAGCATGGTACAGGAGGAACAGATAGAAATGTGGTTGTGTTACTAGCAGAAGATCAGGACAGGCGGAGTTCAATCACAAAGGGGTCAGAAACAAGGCAAATTGCTCAGAAACGCTCTCAAATGAATCCAGCTGATTGGTCCTAGGAAAGCTGGGTGGCATGCAGGGGCCTTTTAAGGCAATGTTCATACTGCTTATTCAAGCCGTTATTGCGGGACGGATTTTGCCCGCAGTTACGGCTTGAATAAGGGGCGGGACGGGGGCGCGGCGGGGGAGCTTCCCGCCGGTCCCATAGACATTGCATTATTCACGGCGCGTGCGCGCTGTAAATAATGTGCATGTCCCTTTCTCCCTCCGCGGCGGATTTGCCGAGCGGGGAGGAGCGATGGAATCCACAGTTCTCTATGAGAAATGTGGATTACCGTAAGGACTGGGATGGATTGGAGCCGTACTGCAGCGCAAATCCGGCCACAGTATGGCTCCAATCAGCGCCCAAATAAGCCGTGTGAACGAGGCCTACGAGGGAAGAAGCTGTCGATGGAGAAAAGACCTGCTGCATCGCTTGGTTATTAAGTAAACGAGCGCACCCATGGCCAATGAAACAGGCCGTGTCACGTAACAAACAGAGGAACAACACAACACAGAGTTAGGCTAGGTCTACACAGCACAGGAATTCCCTCGGATTTTCTGCGGATTCAGTATTTTGAATGCACCAAAAATCTGACGGTGCCCTGTGCTGCATAGACAGCAATAAAAAATCTGTGCTGGAGTTTACAGAGCCCAGATTTTTACCATTGCGTTTAAAATCCGGTGGAATATGCAACATTTTGTACATTTCGCAGGATTCTGCCCAGATTTGCCGTCGGCCCGATACATTCATTGTACATGGCCGATGGCAAATCCGAAAACTGACCGCAACCTTTGCACAGATCTGCGCCAAAAACCGCGAATGTCGAGATGCCATTGGCTTTTGGATGGAGTTTTGACATTTGCTGTGCAGACCTAGCCTTGTAAGTAAAGATGCTCCAGAGTTATTTCACGGAAAAAACAAGGATTTACCAAAACAGACATCTCAGGAGATGTCCTCTTTAAGCCAAAACCAAAGGAGGCTAGAGAACGAAGGAGGGTGTGTTCACACGGCTGCTTTGAATGCTATGTCTGACGTGGATTCTGTACTGAAACAGTGACAGAAACCGCGTCCAAAACAGACTGCAAACTGCCTCCCATTGTTTTCAATGGAAAAACAGTGTTGTAGTGCATCAGCGCTGAAAAAACAGCCATGTGAACATGACAAAAGGAAAGACCTTTTTTTTGATAATATCTTACATGAGCAGATAGATGGTGGTGACCAAATTGTAGAGTTGTTATTGAAAATCATTTTAATTTTAAATATGTTCTCCATTTACCTATTACAATTACTGTCACAATCTGACTTTTTTAGTAAAACTATCAAGAGAAACCTGTATGTGTAAATTTATATTCTGGTGCCGTGACAGACAGTATGAATATTTGCACATGAACTCCTATCTTCTGACATGTCAGAGATGAAGTCAAGCAGGTAGAGGAAGAAGTGACAGAATCTCAATCAGCTTTCATTGATTACTTGTTGGGGAAAAAATTTGTCACAAGGGCTCTGTAAGGCCTGGTTCACACAGCTTAAAGCCGGCGTAATTGCGGGACGGGGCGGGGGGCCGGCAGCTCGCTGGCCCCATAGACACTCATTATTCACGGCGCGTACACGGCGTAAATAATATGCATGTCACTTTCTCCCCCCTCGCGTATTCGCTGAGCGGGGAGAAGAGACGGACTCCATAGTTCTAGAAGAGAACTGTGGATTACCGTAATGACTGGGACGGATTCCAGCCGTACTGCAGCGCAAATACGGAGCGCAGTACGGCTGGAATCAGCCCCAGAATAAGCCGTGTGAACGGCCCCTAACCATCAGCTGCTTTACTGAATTTTTGCAATATAGTACAGTAGAAGTTGTGATTAGTGGAGGTCCTAGCTCTTCAAATACAACAAAGGACTGTGCTGCTCCCTTTTCGTCTCTGTATGATTTCACTAAGGCTATGTTCACACGGCTTATTCTGGGACGTATTTCAGCCCGTAATTCGCGCCGTACTGCGTGAATTACGGGCTGAAATCCGTCCCAGTCATTACGGTAATCCACAGCTCTCATAGAGAACTATGAATTACGTCTCCTCTCCCCGCTCGCACAATACGGCGAGCGGGGAGAGAAGTGACATGTCATTTATTCATGGCGTATTCTCACCGAGAATAATGCATGTCTATGGGGCCTGGGGGCTGCCGGCCTCCCGCCCCGCTCCGCCCCTGTACACACGGCGTAATTGCGGGGCGAAATACGTCTCGCAATTAAGCCGTGTGAACATAGCCTTAGCATTGTGTAATCGCACCACTATCAAGTCACTACAGTCAATGGCTTGGCAGCTACACAGACTTGTCTTCCCATGAGTATTTATTTAGATCAGGCATCCACAAACTGCGGCCCTCCAGCTGTTGGGAAACTACAACTCCCATCATGCCCACTGTTATAGATTATATAAATGCATGATGGGAATTGTAGTTTCCCAACAGAGGGGAGGTATATTACTATACTTCTCAATGCAGCAATGATGGGAAAATTCTTATAACATGGTAGTCTTGGACCTATAATCTATTCTAATGAGCAGATTTCAGGTGGTCCAGGTCAGACTGTGGGCCACCTGCCACAGGTTGACAGCCACTATAATGATTTTGGAGAATGTTGCTGAATTGTTGCTCCTACAGAGAGAGCACTATGCAGCCATACACAAAGTTGCACAGTCCTCTTTGCACTTTTCTCTATGTTCAGTGCTGGGAGGAACCGGGAAGTAACAGCTAGGACAACGCTGGAGACAGAACAGGTGAGTAACCACTGGATTCCAGGTATTTAGCATTGACCTTTCCACTGCTCAAGGACACCAAGGATTCTAACAATAACCTCCTCTTAATTAAAAACATAATAAATTATAATATTATTATCAAATTATTAATTATTAATATGTACTATTAATAATTATTATTATATATAATTATTTTTATAATTATATTATTATTAATTAATAAGTATTATTTAATACATTATTAATAGATTATTAACTTAGTAAAATTATTACTATAATATAATTATATTATTATTAATTCATACTTATTAATACATTATTAATACAATATTAATAAATTAATAAAGTATTATTTATTTTTTATTATTAATAAATTATAATATTATATAATTATAATACATTTCAGGGGGTACAGTGTGCAATATAATTCATTTCAGGGGGGTACATTGCATCTATGTTCTATTTTTATTTTCTTCCTTCCGTTGTGTGGATTACATATGTAAGGGAGTAATGAAATAGTGGAGGAAGTTAAATTTGCTGCATTGCGTAATGCTATTTTCTTAACTATATGTGGGAGTAGGGGATATTGCATACATGCCAACTCTCCCGTTTTTGGCGGGGGGGTCCCGCTATTTGGGGTCCCCTCCCGCCCTCCCGGGGAGTTGGCATTCCTCCCACCGGCAGCAGGCGGCGGGGGCTCTTTAAATGGCCGCGGCGCCGGAGTAGCGGGAGTGCGCGACTCTGGCGCCGCCGGGCCGCTCCTACAGGCGGGTGAAGCGGCCGCTTCGCCCGCTTAACCCGCCCGGAGTCTCGCTGTGCAGGGAAGATGAAGGAGGGATCGCTCCTCTCCTCCCTCCTCCCCCTGTATGTCCGGTGCCGGTGTGTGCGCCACACATACAGGTCAGCGGCGCAGGGGAAGTGACGCGAGGCTGCAGGGGAGTGACGCGCGGCTGCTCTCACTTCCCCCTGCGCCGCTGAGGAGATCGTCCGGAGCGGCCGTGCTGCAGGAGCCTGGTGAGGTAAGTGGATTTTATTATTTTATTTTTATTAGCTATATGGGGGGCTCTGCCTGGCAACAATGGGGGCTCTGCCTGGCAACAGAGGGGGCACTACCTGGCAACAGAGGGGACATCTACCTGGCAACAGAGGGGGCACTACCTGGCAACAAGGGGGGCACTACTACATGGGATCTCTGGCAACAGAGGGGGCACTACCTGGCAACAGAGGGGGCATCTACCTGGCAATAGTGGGGACACTACCTGGCAACAGAGGGCACTACTGGCAACGAGGAGCACTACCCGGCAACAGAGGGGGCATCTACCTGGCAACAATGGGGGCATCTACCTGGCAACAGAGGGGGCACTACCTGGCAACAGAGGGGGGACTACCGGCAACAGAGGGGGCACTACCTGGCAACAATGGGGGCACTACCTGGCAACAGAGGGGGCACTACCTGGCAATCAATGGGGGCACTACCTGGCAAACAAAGGGGGGCACCTACCTGGCTACAGAGGGCATCTACTTGGCTACAAGGGGGCATCTACCTGCCTGTAAGGGGCACTACCTGCTTATGGGGGTTACTACCTGGCTATAAGGGCATCTACCTGGCTTTCTTCCAAAGCCGTTATGCAGTTAGGTGGAGTGGGTGTGGCTTTTTGAAGGGGGCGTGGCATACCGAAAAGATGGGCGCGCCGCCGTCTAAAATCTCCTGCTTTTTCATTTTCAAAAGTTGGCAACTATGGGATATTGTACAGTATTTGGGCTGGTTGGATTTAAGTGCCATGACTGCTTAGCAGTCCCAGTATAGCCCTATAACATGGACATACTATTGGGTAGTGCTGAACTCATTATACGACCCATTATGCAACCAAGAAATCTTTACTGGGCGCTGAAAGCAAACCTGTCAATCATGGGCATAACTATAACCATAGCAGCCTTGTACAGAAAGGTAAAGTTGGTGACTTTTTGCTGTCTAACACTAGTATGTGGGTTCTCTGACTTATGTCTCTATTATCTACACGTTTAATAATTGCTGTTAGTTCAGCTTCTTGTCACTAGGTGATGGGGCCCATCTTATTTTGCTATATGGAGCCCTATGAGCAGGGCTGTATTTCTAGTTAGTGCTGCCATATGTAGAAAGTCTGAATAAGCCTTATTTTCACAGTAGAGCTGTGTTTTGTTCTTTAGCTTCACACAGCTTTTTTTTCACACATATTTCGATGATCAAAACGGACATTTACACAGTTTTCGTGTGATTTATGTGCATACTGATGCATTGAAGCATTTCATATACTTGAATGGTGATACAGGTTATATACACGTCATGAGATGTGTTATGCAATGCATAAAAAAGGAGTGCATACTGAATCCCCATGTGTTTCTGTGTGTATTCAGCGCATTGAGATAGGGTGCAGATTTGGCCTATAGAATGGGGCTAAACTGCATCCCTAAATTGCAGTGAAATATGTGACTAAAGCGATATATACAGCTGAAACCAGAAGTTTACATACACTGTATAAAAAGACACATATACATGTTTTTCTCCATTTCAGACATGAAATCAGAATAAGCCTTACCTGTTTTAGGTCAATTAGGATTACCAAAATTATTTATAGTTGCCAAATGTTTACATACACCAGGATTACTATGCCTTTCAACAATTTGGGACAGCCCATATGATGATGTCATGTCATTGGAAGCCTCTGATAGGTTTATTGGAAACATCTGAGTTAATTAGAGTTACCCCTGTGGATGTATTTTAAAGCACGCCAGAAACACACTGCTACTGTGTGTAACATCACAGGAAAGTCTAAAAATATCAGCCAAGATAACAGGAAGAGAATTGTGGACTTGCAAAAGTCTGGGTCATCCTTAGGTGTAATTTCCAGATACCTGAAGGTACCTCATTCATCTGTACAAACAATTATACGCAAGTCCAAACAAGATGGGAATGTCCAACCATCATACAGGCCAGGAAGGAGGCGGGTTCTGTGTCTCAGAGATGAACGTGTTTTTGTCTCACATGTGCATATCAACCCAAGAACAAAAGCAAAAGACCTTGTGAAGATGCTGGCAGAAGCTGGTAAGATTGTGTCATTATCCACAGTGAAACCAGTACTGTATCAACATGAGCTGAAAGGCCACTCTGCCACGAAGAGGCCATTACTCCAAAAGCAACATATAAAAGCCAGATTGATGTTTACAAATGCACACAGGAACAAAAATCTACATTTTTGAGACATGACCTGTGGTCTGATGAAACTAAAATGTATCTGTTTGGCCATAATCACCATTGTTACGTTTGGAGAAGGGAAAAGGGAGAATCTTGGAAGCCTAAGAACACCATCCCAACTGTGAAACACGGGGGTGACAGCATCATGTTGTGGGGTTGTTTTGCTGCAGGAGGGACTGGTGCACTTCACAAAATAGATGGCATCATGAGGAAAGAAGATTATGTGGCAATACTGAAGCAACATCTCAAGACATCAGCCAGGAACTTAAGGCCACATGTATGAAAACTGTCTAGGTCTAAAATTCACTTTTTTTCCCATAGCAACCAACTAGATTGCATTTCCATTCTTCCAGAGCACTATGTGAAATGAGTAGGGTGCTCTGATTGGTTGCTATGGGCAAAAAAGTGAATTTTAGACCTAGACAGTTTTCATACATGTGGCCCTTTAAAGCTTGGGTGAAAATGGGTCTTCCAAATGGACAATGACCCGAAACATACTATCAAACTGGTTGCAAAATGGCTTAAGGATAACCAAGTCAATGTTTTGGAGTGGCCATCACAAAGCCCTGATCTCAATCCTATTGAAAATTACCAACTATTGTGAGAAGCTTGTGGAAGGATATCAAAAATGTTTGACCCAAGCCATACAGTTTAAGGGCAATGCTACCAAATACTGATGAAATGGATGTAAACTTTTGACTTTGTAGAAGGTAATAAAAATGCCTTAAACAATTCTCTCTCTCTCAATAATCTGTCATTTGGCCAATAGAAATAATTTTGGTTCCTAATTGACCTAAAACGGATAAGGTTTATTCTGATTTCATGTCAGATAGTAAGAAAAACATGCATATGTGTCTTTTTATATAGTGTATGGAAACTTCTGGTTTCAACTGTACATCAGAAATCTGATGAATACAAAGTGTGGCTTGTTACACTACATCTAGTAAAGTGTCAGTCCAAAGTAAAGTGGCATAAACACCACTACTTGGTATTGCCGGTGAAAAATAAAATTACTGGCACCCTGCCAAGTATTGGCCATGACCTTCACCATTACTGTCACTGCTGCGTATGACACCAAGATGTAGAGCCAGCAACCATTAGGACTGCGTTGTTAGTATCTATCAAGATGTCCCAATGTATACTGACACAGAGCCATAGGAGACTACAGGGCAAATGTAGTCTCTTTTCACATTTGTATACATTTTAATTGTGTTCAACAAGATAAACTATTTTACTTTTCCTCTAAAGTGCTGCCACCTTCTTCTTGCCGCCTTAGGCAAGTGCCCGTTTGTGCCTAGTGATACATATGGCCCTGCCTGTGAGTTCTAATTATGTTCCTGCTGTTGACACAATATAATACAGGAGCCAAGTCCTGTGATCCTTCTTGATGTTGCTAAATTGGTATAAAGGGATCACTGAGGAACAGGAAGCCTTGCTATTCCTATCCCTAATATATCTTAATGATGGAAATATATTTCAACTAATGTAAGTGAAGTAGCTGCCGAAAAACATCTGGAATTCTGATGTCATTCTCAAAACAGCTTGTGGAAAATGAGAGCATTACAAAGGTGAGGTTTTTTTTGTTAACAAATGCAGTTGGGTCCTATTTCTTTCTTAACCCCTTAGTACTGGAACATCCTATTGTCGCTAAGAAACTATGGAACTTGCATTGCATACTTGGTGCCGTTTGTTTATTACACTGACACCCACCGCTATTAGCTGTGATTGGAGACAGCTCTGATCCTCTACACACCATTCCACTCTCCTATCTCCACCTCCACGAGATTGCGGGATGTCGAGTGGTTTCCATGGTCATGCTGCCATGTTACTGCACCTATTACTTCCTCGGGAATATAGTAATGAATGCTATCTTGGTACACCCTTCTGCATAAAACATGGTGGTTATAGTAGAAATCAAAAGAAAAGGTTTTAAAATATATATATATTATATATATATATATTATATAAATATATATTATATAATATATTGTAAGGGTGGCAACAGCAGGGGGGTGTAAATGGGGTAAATCCCGGGCCCATTTTGGCAGCACCTTTCAATGTCCAAACACATCCCCCCCAAGGTAGGAGACTTGGGGGAATGAAAGGCCAAATTTCAATAGGGGGTCGACGTTTAGACTGTCGACATATGTTTAACATGCGAAATAGTTAGTATGGCTTCGCCATTTCCTGGGTCGGCCTTTTGGGGAGTGAGCATGAGCAGGGTGGGTTTCACTTCCCATGACTCCACTCCGGGTTTCCCTGGAGTAAAAAAGTCAGCGGGAAACTGACTAGGTGGTTACCCCCCGGGTACCCAACCCTTTGGGGGGTGGAGTCCGCTGGAAAACACGGGGTGAACTTGCAGAGGACAGAAGCGACCTCGTTAGTTAGACCCCGGGCGGGGCAGGCGTTTTTTTTTTTTTGTTTTTGTGCATGCCTTGCAGTTGTACTTTCGTTTGTGCTAAATAAAAACAGAAGCCTGTATTTTCCCCTGGAATACTCTCTGTCTCTGCCAACACGTGAAGTCACGATCCCGACCCGAAAGCTCAAAAATATATAATAAAATCAGTGTACAAAACATCCCCCTTTTGCCGTTTTACAAATAAAAAAATTAAAAGTTACACATAATTGCTAATGCCGTGTCTATAAAAGTCAGATGTATTAAAATATAACTTCATTTATCCCATACGGTGGCCACCAAAGAAGAAGAAGAGAAAAAATTCCAACCTCAAAATATAGTTTTTTCCCCTTCATTTTGGGTCCCCAAAAATTGGAATAAAAAATGATCACAAAGTCACATGTAGCCCAAAATGGCACCATTTAAAAAAAAACTTAACCCCAAAAAGAGCCCTTTAATTCAGGTCCATAAAGGGAAAAAAACAAAAAAAGTTATTGATCACAAAAATGGTTCTCAGGCAAGTTAAAAATAGAATGTTTTTTTATTTTTTTTAAAAAACTAAAAATAACGGAAACTCCTACAATGGGTATTAAGGTACGGTGGGTTCGTTTGGGACACCCCCAAGTGGGGTGATTGAAGCCCTTCCCAGAGGCCCGCCGCCATGCGGGTGGTTGCTGGGCGTTGGGCTAAATAGGCCTACCCCTGAGTGGACTGCTTGGGGGGGCCCGGGGGAATACTGGTACAGAAACGGGGTCCAGAGACGAGTTTGGGGGGAGGAGGGGAAAAAGGAGGGGCAGGGTTCGTGGTCAAGACGGGAGAAGGCAGGGAGGCGGCAAACAGGCAAGGTCAGGGGGAAAAGTAGCGGAACGGGCTGGGGACTGGGTAATCAGAAAAGGCTTCCTACACTCTCAAGAAAGGTACGCACACAAACAAACGGGCAGAGAGGGGCTGGGGGCGTATTCCTTTATATAGGCCCCAGCGGCCGTAAAAAACAAAACTGGGGTGGCCCTTTAAATCCAAAACCAGCCGTCGCGCGCCCCCTGCCCTAAGGGGCCCCCGGGGTGGGGAGGAGCACCCCCTGCACAGGAGGCCGGGGGGACGGGTAATGAGCCGGCCCCCCGGGGCCCCGGGGGGCCAGCAGGGGGATGGTGCGGGAAAGCCCCCGGCCCAACCGGGGCCGGCCCCCTGGGGGGTGGGGGGGGGGGTTGGGGCCCGCAGGGGGGGGGGGCGAGGCACCCCCCGCCTCCCCCATGACGGTTTATCACCGAATATAATCCCAAAACCTTTAAAATTACGAAAAATTTCAATGATGCATAAACAGTGACTCTTTTAAAATGAAAACTTTTAAAATGCTCCCAATTACATTTTTTTTCACTTTTCCACCCCCAAAAATAGTATTTTTCAGTGGTTTCCAAGTAAAAACTTTATGGAAAGTCAATGGCACCATTAAAAAGAAAGTGTTGTCCCACAAAAAAAAAACCTCATTTGTCTACCCAAAATAGAAAAAAAAAATGGTCTTAAAAGGCCCAAAAAAGGAAAAAAAATAAATCCCAATGAAAAAAAAAACCATAGGGCGGACATGTATGTTTTTTGGTGCCCAAGCGCTATTTTTTTGAACAAAATCGTAGTGTTAGAATGCACCTAAATCTATGAACCTGTTTTTACCCGGTCCATAAAACAGGCGCATTAAAGCCCAAAAAATGCCAATTTAGGCTCAGGGGGAAAAACCCCCTTTTTAAAAAGGTTTACCTATTCTAGCGTTAAAAGCACCTGGATTTGGGAAATTTCTAAAGCCCATAAAAGTGTAGCTTTTGTACGGTTGTATGGGGCTCCGCCCCCACACGCCCCCTGATCTAGGCCCCCTTTAAAAAAGGGCTAAGGGGGGGCTCTGTAATGCCCCCTTTATATTGGAGTGCCGCCCGTTTAAAAAATATAAGGGAACTGCGCGAAAGACGCAGACTTCTGGGCCAAATTTGTTCATACAGGTCCCCCCTTGTCCTTAAAGGGAAACCCCCGCACATAGTTTATGCCCCCCTTGTGGGGGACAGAACAAGCCCAGTGTCAGACATTCGTTTTTCCCGGCTTTTGGGGCCCTTTAAATTTTGTAAGATGGGTTTTTTTTCCCCTTTTCGAGCCTTTTTTAATGCTCAAATCTGCAGTTTTCAGCCAGAAAAGAGTCAGTCATTTTTTTCCCTTTCCACCCCCCCAACCCGAGGCCACCTCCACCCACCTCAACTGATAAAAACCCATTACTTTGAATAGGTTGAAATATGAATAATTGTCAGTGGGGGTGGGCTAGCCTTTTTGGGGGGGCAGGTATAACACTGCTCTTGAAAAAAGATTTGAGCATTAATTTCCCCTTAAAAACTACAGCATCTTACAGAATAAGGGAACAGGCTGGGGGAAAAGCGGTCTTTTACACTACCTTTGTGTTGGGCCTCAGCAAGGATGGGAGACTCTATTTGAAAAGGTGCCTTTAAGGGGTTAGGATTGAACAACCCCCCCTTTTAAAAGCTTGCCCCAAAAAACAATGCTGCCAAACTTGTTTTAAAAATAATCCCTCAATTTTTTAATTGATGTTTTATTTTGTTCATAGCTTGTTTATACGTTTTTGTACCATCTCATGGGCTGAAAGGGAATGGTTCTATGTGTTTTTAAAAATAGTTTATAAAGCCATATGATGCTTGGTGTGGGAAAAAAAGCAGGGGCAAAGTAAACTGTCTAGGGAAATTTGGGGGGGGGGTTTAGAAAAGTAGTCCCCACATACTCTGTTTTGGGAAATTTTTAGAACCCGATTCAATGGAAGCCGTTATTAGCCCGGGCTTTGGCCCCCCTGGAGTTTCCCTGCTGGGATGAGGGCCGACGCCCTTGAAGCTTCACATCTTTCGCTCATTTAGAGGAAGACACTATAATTTTAGTTCCCTTTTATTTTTCCTTTTTAAAAAGCAGAGAAGATTTCTGCCCCCTTCGAGGCCTGTTTGGGTCACCACCCCCGGGAGGGGAGAGAAGGGAAATTTCCATGCCCCTGGTTGTGGTACATTTACGGGGGAAGGGATGCCCGTAAAGCTATGAAAAAAAAAAGCCCTGTGACATTTTACTAACATTTTAATTACATCAGATGAACAAAGGGGCCCGGGACAAGGGTTTTTTTGGTGCCATTTGGCAAAATAGTGGCGTTTTCCCCTCCCTTTTCCCTAGAAAATTAAAAATACCTGGCCCTTTACCCAAATCGTGGTGCCTTGCACGCTCCCGTTCCCCAAATTTTTGTATGGAGTCAGCTTAGCCAGGTTTCTGCTCCATCCCTCCATGTGCTCCCCTTTCCCGATAGAAGGGGGTGGGAGCTTTTTTTTTAAGTTGCCGCTTCTGCCTAGAAGGGGGCCGGCTGGGAATAAAAATTTAGCCCTGCCAATAAGCCCCCAGCCCGCCCCACATTCAATATCCCCTTAAAAAATGTTTCCCCTTTTTCTCGCACCCCGCCCCCCTTTCTTTAAAATAAAAAAACACTATAAAAGGCCCGCTTTCACACGGAGCGTTTTTGGTGATTTTTGATGTGCTCTTTTGTGGGGCGCCCCTTAAAAAACAA
>JAODAL010048768.1:0-28719 GCA_025379985.1 Phyllomedusa bahiana | reverse complement strand
CTGAAATAGGGGAAACAGAAACCCCTCAGGGGGGGGGGGATGAAATCATTTGTAGGTCCTCAAAAAAAAAATGAAAAAAAGAATATTTTTGGGAAAAACGTTTTCGTTTAGGGGTTCCCTAATGTTTTTAAGAAACTTTTTTAATGGGGGAAAACCCCAATTAATTTCCGGGCATATTTTCACTTTGGGTTTCTTGTACATTATATTTTATGGTAAATTTGGCAACATTAAAAAGTACATTTTTTGGGGTGCAAAAAAAGTTCTCTGTGTCTATGTAGAGGGAAAAAAATTTAAATTTCTTTTAAAAAGGTTTGGAAGGGAAAAAAACCCAAATCCCAACAAAAAAATGTTCTGTCCTTAGGGGGTTGAAAAAAAAAATGATTATACATTTTTTTTGTTAAACAGAACATATTTTTTGATGATTGTGAGGGCCCAAATTTTGTAATTTTTTTTGCTCAGCAGGGTTTAAATTGGATTTCCTGTTTTTAAAAAACCCAGAAAATTTGATAATAACTTAATATAAGAAATTTTTTTGAAAAGACTATTTTTTAAATTAAAAATTTTTAAAAAACCCCCATTTTTTGTGCGCATGTTTTTTCCTTTATTATTTGGGATACCCTTTTAATGGTACTTGCCTTTGCAACCCTATGGTAACGTCTGGTTACCTATATATTTTTTCCCAAAAAAATTTGCTCTTTCCGAGGGGAATATATAGAAAATCGGGTAAACCCATAAACAAAAGGGTGTTCATTTAAAACCCTGAGTATCCACAACATTTCATAATCCCACTTTTAATGTGTTTGGAGAAAATAATGAAAAAAGCCTCGGTTTATTTTTAAGGCGGGAAAAACGGCTAAAAAAAGGCTGTCTAAAAACATTTTTGGCAGAAAAAGCGTTTTTTTAACTAAGTGCTTCCCCAAGGAAACCCCTAAGCAAAATGTGGGGGTAGATAGCTGTGGTGAATCCCAAAAAAGTAGAAAAATTTTAAAAACTGACAAGGAACAAACCCGACTCTTTTTATGTGCAATCGATGAAAGCCAAAAAGAATAAATGTCATTAACAACAAAGCCTTAGTTTTTAAAAAGTGGGAAAAAAAAATTTTGAAGGGGTTTTCCAAAACAATTGCCTTGATTATTTTTTTTTGTTGAGGAGTTTAAAAAGTGTGGCGAGTGCATTCGGTTTTCTCTAGGTTACTAAACCTGCCCTGCCGGCTCCTCCTGCTGTTTGTTTATCTGATAGAAGGGAGGGAAATCTTAAACAAATATACCCCCAACCGGGCCATTTTATTGGGGTACACCATGCTAGAAACGGGGGGCCCCCTTTTTTCCCTTCGAACTGCCCCAATTCTTCGGGGCTTTAGTTTTCCAAAAAGGGGTTTTGCAACGATTTTCAATTGGAAACCAAAGGGGCCCCAAAACAGTCCCAAAAAAATTTTTTCCCCCCCACATGACCCCAAACCCCCAAACCAGCCTAAAACGTTGTTTAAAAGGGCAGGATGGTTCCTTTGTTTCATGTTGTTGACGCCAAATTCGGGACCCTCCCATCCGAAGTCGCGAAAAAATGGGGGATATCAGACCAGGCAAACTTTTTTCCCAATCTTTTTCTGTCCAATTTCAAAGAGTTTGGGGAAAATTTGGAGCCATTTTCCCTGTTTTAGCTGAAAGGATTTGGGCACCGGTGTGGTCTTCTGCTGCTGGGGCCCATCTGCCTCAAATTTTCCCGTACTGTGGTTCAGAGATGCTCTTCTGTTTCCTTTGGGGGTTGTAATGGGTGGCTATTTGAGTCACTTTTCCCTTTCTATCAGCTCGAACCGTCTGCCCCATTTTCCTTTGACCTCGGGCATCAAAAAGGCTTTTCCCGGGCCCACGGGCGGGCCCTCACTGGATTTTTTTTCCCTTTTTGGGGACCATTCTCTGAAAAACCCTTAGAGATGGTTGGGGCGTAAAAACCCCAGGAGATCAGCAGTTTCTAAAAATATTTCAGCCCAGCCCTTCGGGGCCCCAAAAAACCATGCCACTTTCAAAGGCACTAAATCACCTTTTTCCCCAAAATGTTTGCTGGGTTTTAAAATTTGCAGGGGGATTGTCTTGACCATGTTACATCCCTAAATGCACGGAGTTGGGCCATGTGTTTGGGGTGTTTTGGAAATTAAGGGGTTAATGAGCTTTTGGGAAGGTGTACCTAAAAAAGGGGCCCGGGTGAGTGTTTTACGCCCTTTTTTCCCAAAATTTTTTTCTTGAGTTAGTGTCTCCACATATGTCTTCTTTGTCAAGCCGACATTGAAATAGTGACAAAGAAGTTCTCTTCGAAACGTTGCACAGGTGTGCAGAGTGCTTGTTGCTTGGGTTTTCTTTTCCCATCCCACAAAGGGGTGCAGCATGCTCAGATCAAGGATGATCGCCCAAGTTTCTTTGGCCTTTTTCTATGCTTTTTAAAAATTTTCACAAATGGTTTTTAGAATATAGACATTTTGTAAAGTAAATAAATAAGTATTAAGATTATTCACGTGCTCCATTGTTTACTGAGCAGGGATGACATCATCACACAGGTCAGCACAAACAAATAAGACTTATCACTTTTTTTTACTTTAAAATTGATGGTTTTTTGGATAAAGATAAAAATTCTTTCTCTCATTTTCAGGGGTTAAAATTTGCAGAACCCTTTTAATTTTTGAACTGAAATGCTTTAAACACCCGCCCGCCCGGGGGAGACGGATGCATGGATTGCTTTGATCTGTGAACGCTTTGGGGACACCCCCACCCCTTTGGGGCCCTTTAAAATTCCCTTTTTATTGGAAAAGCATCTTTACATTATGCTAGAGATGGGCGAAATTTTCCCAAAAATTTTTTTCGGTTTACCCTTTGCCGGGAAATTTTTCGGGGAAAAAAAAACTTCCCTTTTCCCAAAATTTCTTCGGCCCGAATCACTTTTTAAAAAACGCATTTCCAGGCTGCACAGAGCTGCAGGGTGCTGTAGAAATTTGTGCCATGCTTAATTTTGAGAGGGAGCTTGGTTTTGGGTTTATACAATGTTGTGTTTAGTATGACACGCACATGACTGCCGCCGCTCTTTGAATCGCTTAACTATATAAATTCCCTGGGCCACTTAAGAGGGCAAAACGACCAAAAAACTGAAAGCGGGGAATGTTGCCTGATAAAGTCATGACAGAGAAAGCTGGAAAAATACAAGCTGAGAGATCAGGTGGCAAACATTTGTGACGAGTGTGGACCGTGTCGCGGCGGGATGGCAGCAGCATGAGGTCAGACAGTGGCACAATGACTTCTGGAGGTGGCAAAAAAACAGGAATAGGTCACAGGAGTGGCACAATAATTGAAACAGTGTGGAGGTCACGGGCGAGCAGCAGCATGAGGTCAGTACAGTGGCACGAATGGCAGTGGGTATGTGTAGGTCACGGCATCAGCCACTGCAGCAGCATGGAGGTCAGACAGTGCACAATGACACAGTGTGTAGGTCACGGGTCCAGCAGCAGCCACAGCAGCTGCATAGGTCGAGACAGTGGCACAATACACAGTGTGTAGGTCACGGCCAGGCAGCCACAGCAGCAGCATGAGGTTCAGACGTGGCACAATACATTCTGGAGTGGCAAAAAAAAGGAGTACGGCCACAAGTGGGCAATGGACACGTGATGTAGGTCACAGCAGCAGCCACAGCAGCAGCATGAGGTAGAACAGTGGCACAATGCCACGAGTTGTAGGTCATGGCAGCTGCCACGCAGCAGCATGAGTCAGACAGTGGCACAATGACACTGTGTGGTGGTCACCGGGCAGCAGCCTCAAGCAGCAGCATGAGGTCAGGAGGCTGTTGGCACAATGACATTCTGCGAGGTGGCAAAAACAGGAGTAGGCCACAGAGTGGGACAATGACACTGTGTGTAGGTCTCGCAGCAGCCACAGCCAGCAGCATGAGGGTCAGACAGTGGCACAATGACACAGTGTGGAGGTCACTGGCAGCAGCCACAGCAGCAGCAGTGTAAGGTCAGACAGTGTCACAGCACATTCTGGAGGTGGCAAAAAACAGGAGTAGGCCACAGTGTGGACAATGACACAGTGTGGAGGTCACGGCAGCAGCCAACAGCAGCATCATGAGGTCAGACAGTGGCACAATGGACAGAGTGTGGAGGTGGGTGGCAATACTGTCCCTGGTAAGATGGTTTTGGTGGCTGATGGAGATGAACTGTCAGCAGATGGTGTGGCATCTGGCACGTGTCGGCGGATCAGATTAGTGGCTGAGGCAGGTAGTTGAACGACTCCATTTCTCACAGTTTGGGTGTGAGAGGGTGTGGTGTCATGGATGATGTAGTCTGGACGCCTAAGGCAGTGGTATGTGAGAAATCCTGGCCGATCCAAGCATGAGTCATCTTGACAAAGGTCAGTCGTTCCACATTTCCCGTGGACAAGGCGGGTTCTCACTTGGGGGTAACGATGGCCCCGCCGCACTGAACAACCGCTCTGATGCCACACTAATGGCCGGGCAGGACTAGCTTCTCCACTGCAAACTCGGCAAGTTGCGGCCAAAACATCCAGTTTGCTGCCCAGTAGTCCAGCTGGATCTCTTCTAACTGGGGTAGCAGAGTGGGCTGTCCAAGTTGGCCACCACCTATTTGGGTTTCCAGGGAGCTGCTCCAGGTTCATGCTGCTGCTGCTGGCGACTACCCTCCTCACTAAGGCGGGTGAGGAACGCTGGCTCATTGTGAATCTCCTGACTTAGGTTTCTGCTGATGGAGCTGGTACTGCTACAGCCACCCCCTCCTTCCCCCAGCAGCGTGGCTGTAGTACGTGACGGCTGAGGAACCCCCGGTCCCAGACCTGTCAGAGAAGGGATTGATGCCGCTCCATAGGGCAGCGGGTCCAACTGATTAAGGAGGGAGGGAGTTTCCCTATAGTATTCTGGTTTGTCCTCCTCTCAATAGCTGTGAAATATAGCATCCCATTTGTTTTTTATGGACCGGCAGCGAGGGTCCATTAGGGTGAGTGCCAGAAAGTCATCCCTGTGCCGGATGCTGGACTATTCGGCTGTCACTAGCCAGGCAAATAAGCATGCTGCGGTCATCTGCACAAGTGACTCCGGGGCTCCCTGCCCTCCAATTTACCACTTATTCTGCCACGGTGCTTGGGGGTCATCTGCCTCATTTCCTCATCTCCATCCACCTACTCCTCAGCTGCTCCTGCTCTCCTCTTCTTGTCACCTGGGTAGAAAATCCACTCATTTCACCAGACAATTGCCCTTTTGCTCCAATGTCCCTCCTCCTCCTCCTCCATTTCAAGTCCCCACCGGACTCATGTGGCCACGAGATGTAGTCGCACACGTCTCCTGGTCCCCTGCCCAGACGATTTCTTCAGCATTCTGTCCAGGACAGATAGCCAGTGGAAATGACGTTATTCATCCCGTAGTTCCTGCGCGACTGACAAATAATGTGGGCCGCCTCCTCGAATGGCCACAAAAACGGCAGGTGTCAAGCATGAGCTGCCACTGGTATGTCATCAAAGTTTACACAGGGGAGTACTCCTGTCCACCTGGATCATATAAAATTGTTAATGGACTTCTTGTTATACAGTCGGTCCAACATGTGCAGGCTGCGAATTCAACGGGTGTGGAGGTACATCGCAATCAGAGTGTGTTGGGGGAGGTCGTTCTGCCGCTGCACACTCAGTGGAGGGTGTTCCTGGTTTGTGAGGAATGGATGAAGTGCATGTACAGTTTCTCAGGCATTTTCAGATCTTCTGAAGATCGGTGGAAGACTTCAGGAAACCCTTTTCACACCAGTTTGAACCAGTTGCGCCATGCAGGGTGCATGGACATCCTCCTCGGTGCTGCACAGACAACATGTTCCCTACCATTGTCCGTCACCATGGTTCCGATTTGCATGTTGGCGTGGAGAGTAAAGCCACACATCGTTTCTTGCTGTATGACGCGGAGCAGTTCCTCCTGTGTGACTTCGTTCGCCGAGGCAGCCAGGTGTTGAACGATGACACCGCTGAGCCCTACAAGTTGTGGTATGATGGAGCAGTACTTGTGGAGGCTGAGCATGGTGGTAGGTGGTGGGAGGAGGAGGAGGGCGGGACATTGGCGCCAGGAGCAGCAGTTGTCATAACGTGGAGGAGGAAAGCGGAGTCTCCTGTCCAAGGTGTTGTGTGCCTGGGCAGAAGCACATTTACGCAGTGGGCGGTTTAGAGGTATAAAGAATGTACTGGCCCTTACCGTAGTTACTGCTCCAGACGTGTACGCGCTGCCGTACACCTTGGACACAATCCGCTTAGCTTATGGATGGCCCACCCTTCTGTTCTTACATATTTATTGAAGTGCTGTTGGTACTGCCTTTTTGGAAAAGAAATTACGGCTTGGAACTCTCCATCTCGGCTCGGCAAAGCCATTAGTGCATCTGAATGGTGCAGAGTCCTCCATTTGGATGGGAGGGTCTGCAGGCACAACAACTTGGGACAGATCCGGTCTGCTGCTTGAACCTTAGGATGGTTGGACGCATACTGTTGCTCTCTTTGCATTCGCCTCGCTGAACGAATGTGGCGCCATGAGTAGAGAGGAGCTGGAGCCATCTGGACCGGGAGATGATGGCAAAGGGAAACAGCTCCTTTGCAGAGGTGGTGGAGCCTTGATTGCTGCAATGGTTAGCATGCGTGCCACTGGGCGCTGCTGCTGCTGCTGTTGCAGCAGGCAGCAGGATGGACCACCACATCTGAGCCAGTTTTACAGGCCACCGGATGGTGACGCTGCATGTGTTGATCAGGGACGTGGTGCCAACGCTAGCTCGCTGGCCCACGGCTTCACTTTTGCTTACAGATTCTACATATCCCATATTTCGGCTCCCTCCGGTGGTCTTAGCAAAGACCACGCCTCACCACCGAGTATCGGATTTGTACCGCTCAACGCTCTCGCACTGAGTGACTACTGCCGCCGCTGCCTCGCTGAGCCCTGTGCTACTTTCTTGGACTGCGAGAGCGGGTTTTGTACCCGGTGGCCGCTGGCTCCCAACCTCACGATTGCTGTATCCTGTGACTCACGCCACACGACCCTCTTGCTAGGCTGCGACGCATGGCCTGACGCGCTTGCGACGCCCTCTTCTCCTGACGATTGATGAAGCCCTTGCCTCGACCCGGCTCCAAGTGCGGTCGGCTTCTTCATCAACTATTTGTGTTTCATCGTTTCACTGTGTCCTTCACCGGGTCTGGTATGCAGAGGCTGACCCCTCCACAACATGACCTCCCTTGCCCACTCTCATCATTATTACTTTGCCGCTACTGCAAGAAGAAGGGGGATATTGGCCCCATTTCTTCGCTGCAAGAAGTAGTCTGCTTGATGCCCTCCTCAAAATTGTTCATCCTTGCTATATAGTGGCGCTGAGCCCGCCACATTAGTAGATCTCTGGCTGAGGGAACCGGATGGGCAGAATTGGGGGGGGTGGGTGCGGGTTGAGTAAGGTGAGGGCCGCTGACCCGCTCGGGCCATGCCAACTAAGGGTTGTGTTGACGTTCCCACCGACTATGGCTGGGGTGTCAGATGTCATCTGGGATTGGGTTGCTGAGTCAGTTTAAAGGACCGCCTAGATGTCAGCGGCTGTTGTGGCCTCACCGAGGGACCTTGCTGCGGACGTCCCTTACTGTCGTGGCGATGCTCCAGGAATGTTTGTGCCTCTGCCACTCGCAGGTGAAGAGCCTGCCACTCTCTGTTCTGATTACTGTTAGTTCGCTAAAATGTGCAGGACACTGTTGATGATGAAGATATCTGTTATTATGATAAATACACATCCTGTATTTGACGCCAAATGAACCCACTAAGAAGTTGGGTAACCCTTGGATATAAATTGCGCTCCACAAATGGCAGGAAAAATTGACTTGTATGTTGCCGTTTTAAAAACTCTGTGTATTTTACTGAATATAAAAGAACAAACAGGCTTAATTAACTTCGGATATGAATTATGCTACAGAATGTTCTTCTGTGGTCGGTGAAAAACAAAGTTTTTTTTTCTGAGTACAACTGCAGAAACAAACGGCTTAATTAACCCCTGGATGTATATTGCGCAATGTGATTGGCAAAACACAATCTAGTAGCTTTAGTGTTGCGTGTTTTACAATGCGTGTTTTTCTACGCCACACACAAGAGATTAAAATTGTAATTAAAACTCTTCGCTTGTGATTATGCTACAGGAAAAAATGTATATATTTGGCGTTGGAAATGACGGTTTCTTGGGGTCTGGCACTCCAGCAAAACAAACGCTCTTAATTTAACCCTGCATGTATAATTGCGCAATAGAATTGAGCAGCCAAAAATGAAGTGGTATTTGTATTGTATAAACGCTGTTTCTTTAAATGGAATACAACAGGAACTGGTTAGATCCCACTTGGGATATTGAAATGTATATGCAGCAGCAGTGGACGCACACTGGCATTTCAGATTCAATACCCCAAAAAATCAGAAATAGAACATTAAGAGAACAGTCTCTGAGACAGCTGAGAATCCCACAGAAATCGCTATTTTAAAATCAGTTTTCTGTAAGAGTATCAAAGAGCCGCGGCTGCGACCCTCCCTGTTGAGCACAGTAAGGGGCCGTGAGTGTTTAGTGTGAGCTCCGGAGTCGCGCCCTGGACTTATATGTGCGGTGACGTTCACTGTTCCCGCCCGGTCTCTGATTGGCTTCATTCTGCACATGTCATGCAGGCTATGCCTTCTTCCTCCCAGATGCTTTGCCACATGTGAGCGCCATGTGCTCGCAGCATTTTATCAATCAAAAGACCACTTCGTTCACCGAAGTACCCCAAACTTCGATTCGTTCAGAACCGAAGTTTTTCTGAAATTCTAAACGAATTCCACTTCGTTAGAATCGATTTGCCCATCTCTAATTATGACTGTCCATCATAGCTTGAAGACTGAAGGGAGAAGGAATTCCTATTAATTATTATAGGATACAGTACTACATGCAATGGTGCTATTGTAAACACTTGGCTCTCCTACCTGTTCTTTCGCAAGAGAGCACTGAATACATTGTCAAACCAAGCAGATGGAACCACAACCAGGGAGTATGTGTGTGTGGGGAAGGAGGAGGTTGAAAAGCAGGATACCTCTCATTTCATGAAGCCTTGGTGACTCGAAAACTATTTGATGGACTCATAGTCCCTAACATGGCTTTTTTCTGTTAAGGAGATTGTCTGGTTTCTAAAAAAATAACAATATGCTCCTGGGGCCCTTACAAAAAACTATACTCGCCTTCCTCTGGTTTCTAGTTTCAGCACTGTATCTCTCTGGTGTTCTGTTTTTATTCCTCTGCCTCTGAATAGGGATGTCACCACTGCAATCACTGATTGGCTGCTGCAGTCTCGAGCAACTCATTTATATCACCAAAGAAATCAGCTCTGAATGGTGATGTAATTAGAGGCACGTGACCGCTGCAGCCCATCAGGGGAATAGAGGAATGAAAAGAGAAGGCAAGGTTTTTTTTTCATTGGGGCCCCAAGGGCATAATATTTTTTCTGTAGCATGCTAACACATTATTAAAAGTAAAATAAAGTGTAAAATAGTTATCCCTCAATGCGATTTAAAAGAAAAAAGTTAACAAGACAAGTGTGAAAATAAATAATAAAATAAATGTTTAATAATTTTTTTTTATTATTATTGAGCATACTTTAAACATCAATAAAGAATACACATATAATGTATCCCCACAAGCAAAATAACCTGTAGGATTAAGTTACCAAGTTATTTAGTGTGAAACGTGAATGGTGTAAAAAAAATAAAATAAAAAATGTTTATATTCACAGTTAAACAGTATTCATTTCAGTGGTGTGAAAAAAAGTATTTTCCTTCTTCCTGATTTCTTAATCTTTTGGATGTTTGAAGTAAAAATCGACAAAACGGGTACGTGGTAGACAACAACCACCTCTGGCTAATATGAACTATATACGAAGAGGAAAAGCCTAAAAATTTACTTTTAATAATACAAGATAAAAAAGACTCAGAAAAGACATCTTTCACAAGAATATAATCCAAATAACGCTACAGATACTAAACAGTCCCTAACTAAACAAATGCAAGGAAGTTGCCCTGATAAGGGCCTCTTGCCCGGAACCTCGCAGCTAGAACCTAGAAACAAAACAACGGATACACACAGATATCCATATACCCCTCCAGTCCTGTCCCAACATGTTTTCCGATCAGGCTTTTTTTGTACATCTGATCACCTCAGGGGACAGGGTAAAGGAATCAAGATAAAGGTCAAGAGTAAATCACTCTGCCGACACACATTTGATGTACTGTGAGTGGATTCAAACACCCAAAATTATGACAGCAAAAATATATAACACCAATTACTAGGGTGAGGATTGCCCAGCATTATGAGGGTTGAATGCAGCGACATCGGCGGTTTCAGGTTCTTGCAAAATGAAATACAGATATCGCTTATCAATCTGTAGAACAACCCCATTGCACATGGTGTAGAGATTACTAATACCTGTGATCTTTCATTAAGATCTTTAAAAGGGAGATAACAGGTGAATATCGATTCTTTGCAGACGATACTAAGATCTGTAAAGTAATCAACACATTAGTGGATAATATGGTTATTACAAGGGATCTGATTAGTTGGAGGCCTGGGCAGGGAAGCAGGGAAATGGCCGATGAGGTTTAACACTGATAAATGCAAGTTATGCACATGGGGAAGAAGAATTCCATTACATGATATTACATTGTTAAAATGGAAAAAACATGGGTAAAAGTGACATGGAGAGGACTTGGGAATCCTGGTGGACAGTAAACTTAATTGTAGCAGCCCAGTGTCAGGCTGCAGCAGCCAAAGCAAATAGGATCATGGGGGCATTAAAAGGGGCATAGTTGGCACCATGATGAGAACATTATTCTACCATTATACAAGTCACTGGTTGCACCACAATGAATATTGTGTACAGTTTGGGCAACCAGTGCACAGGAAAGGAAATTGTGAGCTTGAACAGGTACAAAGGCGGGCAACAAAATATAATTAAAAGAGGCTGGGTTGGACTACAGGGACACAGAAGAGTTGGCAAGATTAGGTTATTTAGTTTAGAGAAAGACGGCTTCGGGGGGACATAATAAAATATGTTTAAATACATCAAAGGTCAATATAGGAAAAGATCTCTCCCAGATTTATTTATACAACTGGGCTGTTTTAGAAAACAAGGGGGCAATCCCCTTTACGTCTTGAGAACACGAAAGTTTCATACATAACATAGAAAGGGATTCTTACTTTGTAAAGAGCAGTGAGACTATGGATTTCTCTGCCAGAGGGACTGGTCATGGTGAATTCAATTAACCGAGTTCAAAAGGGTTTGGATGCAATTTCTGGTGCGTAATAATTATTACAAGTTATAGTGACTAGGATTCAGGAGAGAGGGTCCTTGATCCTGGGATTTTTCTGATTGCCAGATTGGAGTCAGGAAGAATTTTTCCTGAAATGAGACAATTGGCTTATAACTCATTTGGGTTTTTTGCCTTCATATGGATAAACACCTTAGCCAAACAGGCTGAACTAGGTTGGACGACTTGTCTTTTGTTAGCCTTACAAAAAACTATTTGAAACTATGAAAAACTATGAAAATGTTGTCCTCTAGCTGTAGGGCATAACAGCGGCAGCCCACTTCGCAAGAAGAGAGACCCTCTATCTTGCTGAAGGGGGCTGGACGCTTGCTATGCCCTACAGGGCTAGAGACAACATTCATAGGTGTTAGTAATCTCTACACCTTGTGCCATAGGCAGGGGTGTAACTACCGGGGTAGCAGACATAGCAGCTGCCTTGGGCTCGGGGCTCTCTAGGGGGCCTGGGCCCCAGGCAGCTGTCTACCACGTCAGCTACCCCGGGTAAATTCTACTCCTGCGCCCGCCGGCAGCAAACATAACAATTCACTGCCGGCTGAGCTGCGGGCCCAGCGCATCCTGCCTCTGAACGCCCGGGCCCTCTAGCGTTCAAAGGCAGGACTGCCCTGCCACTCTGCTATTCTGCCCGCAGGGTCAAGAGGAGAGCAGCCGTACCTTTAAATTAGTTGCTTGACTACGGTGCTCGCACTCCCTGGGGGCCCGGCCGGCAACTAACAGAAACTTCCTGCCGGGCCCCCAGGGCCATAACATAAGTAGCATTGTTAGGGAGCAGCACAATCCCCTCACAGCTCCACGGAGCTGCTCCCTCCACAGCCCCTTCCGTGCTCACACTGCTTCCGGCTGCGTGCACGGTCGGGACGGGGGAGGAGGGGTGTCTGCACTGCTAATGACTGGAAGCTGCCCCTCCTTCCCCACCGTGTCTTCCCGAGACCTCTGGACTGCCTGAGGGCTGCATTGCAAACAAGTAAGGCTATGTCTACAATGCTTAGGAAAACGATCGTATCTTCAGCGCTTTTCCTTTTTTAAAAGCGCCGAAGATACAATCGTTCCTGCGGCTCATTGATGGCCTCTAGGAAAAGAACGAGCTGCAGTCTTACACTGCTCGTTTTTCTGCTGCTCGTCTTTACGGCAATTAAAATTGTATGGGCGATGTCAGGAAAACGAAGAAGCGACTGTGGTTTTGTACAAAGCGTGACAAAAAACGCGGTCCTGCATCAGAGAAAAAATGGACGATTTTGGGCCGGTTTTTGTCCGATGCAGTGTAGACATAGCCTAAGTGTGTATATGTATAGATGTGTGTGTGTGTCTGTATTGTGTGTATGAATATATATCTGTGTGTGTATATGACTCTATGTATAGATGTGTGTATAGGGATGTGACTGTGTGTATAGATGTGTGTGTGTCTGTAATGTGTGTGTATAGGGATGTGATTGTATGTATAGATGTGTGTGTCTGTAATGTGTGTATGAATATATAGCTGTGTGTGTATGTGACTGTATGTATAGATGTGTGTATAGGGATGTGACTGTATGTATAGATTGTGTGTTTATATAGGGATGTGACTGTATGTATAGATGCGTGTCTGTAATGTGTGTGTGTATAGATGTGTGTGTGTCTGTGATGTGTGTGTATAGGGATGTGACTGTATGTATAGATGTGTGTGTGTGTGTGTGTGTGTATAGGGATGCGATTGTATGTAAAGATGTGTGTGTGTCTGTATTTTGTGTATGAATATATATCTGTGTGTGTATATGACTCTATGTATAGATGTGTGTATAGGGATGTGACTGTGTGTATAGATGTGTGTGTGTCTGTAATGTGTGTGTATAGGGATGTGATTGTATGTATAGATGTGTGTGTCTGTAATGTGTGTATGAATATATAGCTGTGTGTGTATGCGACTGTATGCATAGATGTGTGTATAGGGATGTGACTGTATGTATAGATTGTGTGTGTATATAGGGATGTGACTGTATGTATAGATGCGTGTCTGTAATGTGTGTGTGTATAGATGTGTGTGTGTCTGTAATGTGTGTGTATAGGGATGTGACTGTATGTATAGATGTGTGTGTGTGTATAGGGATGCGATTGAATGTAAAGATGTGTGTGTGTCTTTAATGTGTGTATGAATATATATCTGTGTTTGTATGTGACTGTATGTATAGATGTGTGTGTGTGTATAGGGATGTGATTGTATGTATAGATGTGTGTGTGTCTATAATTTGTGTATGAATATATATGTGTGTGTAGATGTGTGTCTTGGTGTCTGTGATGTGTGTGTGTGTGTGTTTGTGTGTAATATCTACATAAGTGACCAGCATTCAGTGCAGGGAGAAGAGGGTGAAGTTCCCACAATAAAAACATGAAGTAAAATCTATTGTGTAAACAAAGAACCACAGTCCACTAATATCAGCGTGTGAGTGACGTGTGCAGGATGTGTCTGGCATGTGACCGGCGTGTGTGGAATGTGTCTGTCATGTAAGTGACGTGTGCGGGATGTGTCTGGCGTGTGACCGGCGTGTGCGGGATGTGTCTAGCCTGTGACCGGCGTGTGAGGGATGTGTCTGGCGTATGACCAGCGTGTGTGGGATGTGTCTGGCGTATGACTGGCGTGTGCGGGATGTGTCTGGCGTATGACCGGCGTATGTGGGATGTGTCTGATGTGTGAGTGATGTGTGCGGGATGTGTCTGGTGTGTGAGTGGCGTGTGCGGGATGTGTCTGGCGTGTGAGTGATGTGTGCGGGATGTGTCTGGCACGTGTCTGGCATGTGCAGGATGTGTCTGGCGTGTGCAGGATGTGTCTGTTGTACACTATTTTTCCGTTATTCTTGACAGAACATGTGATAAGTTAATTTTAATTAATTATTTTACGGACCGGGGGGGTGGGGGCCCATTGAAAAGTTTGCTATGGGGCCCTGCCATTTCTAGTTACGCCCCTGGCCATGGGGGTTGTTCTACAGATTGGTAAGACATATCATTATTTCAATTTGCAGAGAAGCTGAAATGTCGATTGTCGCTGCATTCAACCCCTTTTTGGCTGGCATTCCTCACCCTAGTAATTGGTGTTATATTTTTTGCTGTCATATTTTGGGTGTTTGATTCCACTCACAGTACATCTAATGTGTGTCGGCAGAGTGATTTACTCTTGACCTTTAGTCTTGATTTCCTTTACCCTGTCCCCTGAAGTGATCAGATGTACAAAAAAGGCTAATCAAAACATGTTGGGACAGGACTGGAGGGGTATATAGGATATCTGTGTGTATCCATGTGTTTGTTTCTAGGGTCTAGGGCGAGGTTCCGGGCAAGAGCGCCCTTATCAGGGCGACTTCCTTGCATTTGTTTAGGTTAGGGACTGTTTAGTATTGTAGTGTTATTTGGGATTATAATCTTTGAGAGATGTCTTTTTGAGTCTTTTTTATCTTATATTATTAAAAGTTAATTTTTAGGCTTTTCCTCTTCTTTGTATATAGTTCTTTTGGATGTTTGTCACACTTAAATGTTTTAGATCACCCAAAAAAATTAAATATTAGACAAACATAACACAAGTAAGCACAAAATGCAGTTTTTAAATGAAGGTCTTTATTATTAAGGGAAAAAAGTAAGGAAGCTGAGTTCAATTTCCCTAGCCTCACCACCCAGGTCTGATTACTGCACACCTGTTCTCAAACAAGGAAGCACTTAAATAGGACCTGCCTGACAAAGTGAAGTAAACCAAAATATCCTCAGAAGCTTGACACCATGGGGAGATCCAAAGAAATTCAGGAATAAATAAGAAACAAAGTAATTGAGATCTATCTATGATCTATGTCTGGAAAAGGTTATAAAGCCATCACTAAAGCTTAGGGACTCAAGAGTACCAGTATGAGATCCATTATCTACGAACAGAGAAAACATGGAACTGTGGTGACTCTTCCCAGGCGTGTCCGACCGTCCAAAATTACCTCACGGGCGCAGCGACGACTCATCCAAGAGGACACAAAACACCCCACAATAATATCCAAACTACAGGCCTCACTTGCCTCAATTAAGTTCAGTGTTTATGACTCCATCATAAGAAACAGTCTGTTTCAAAATTGCCTACATGACATCCCCTCAGCACACAGACAGCTCTCCTCCTCTGACTGCAGTAACTTCTATACAGCAGGGGGAGGGGTTTGCTGCCAGAGTTAACCCTGTGTGTGCCTGCCTAGGTCTGCTGCCAGCTGCTCACTGCTGGATCAGCTGCACTGTGTCGCTACTGGGGCCGAGTTCGTGCTGCCCCGCCCCACCGAGTCCGGAGACAGCAGGGGGGGGGGCTGATCTATGAGTGGCTATGGAGCCAGAGGTCTGTGAAGCTGTGTATGCTAATAGCAGAGCAGGGGGGGATGTAAAGGTTCCTATACACCCTGTTTAGCATACAAATCTCCACAGGGCAGCTGTGAAGTGTGTTACTATAATCACAATGTATAAGCAAGACAGGTTCGCTTCACCCTTGTTTGAGGTCTTCCCATTGTTAAGCAATCACTTCTAGGCGTAGTAGCTTCAGCGCGGTAAGAGTGAAGAGCCCGGAGTAAGCCCACGGATTCAAATGAGCCTTACAAACCAGTATTCCAAAAATAGAGATGTTCTCCAGCTCCTTCGTATCAAGCTTTATTCTTTATTCCCAAAAAGAAGTTTAAAAATTTCCCATAACAGCATACATATTCGCTCACGCTTTTGGGTTTTCCCAAACCTTAATCATAGCAAAACCCCTTCCTTTAAAAGTTTCAGTAAATACCTACAGTCGGAAATGACAATCAACCCATGTCATGATCACTGACATATTAAGCCCAAACCAAATAAGTAAAAAACATAAAATTTTAATTGATACTATTATGGAAAATTAATAATATTTTAAAATTAAATTTTAAATTCAAACATGCGGTTCCTGTGTTTGATTGAAAATAAGAAAGCTTTCTTTTTAAAAAGTAGTTGTTTTAGTTTTTCCTCCCGGGGACCAAGCTTGACTTTTCTATCCAAAGAAACAAAAATTGGACACATCCCCAAATAAAAAACTGTTGAAAAAATTTTTTGAAGCCCCAGGCCATTCACATGTCCTGTTTCTTTATGTGGGAGATGTGTTCTATATTTACGTTTCAATTTTCTGATGGTATGGCGACATGGATGAGATAAATTTGCCTGCATTTTATAATAGTTTACTGATTCAGAATTGAAATTATAAAGCTGTCTAGCAAAAAAAGGGATCCCCCCCTGTTGCGAGAAGTGTGGATGGTTCAGTGTTTTGACAATTTTGCCCGAAACCTCTGCTTGGAAATTACCTTGGACTGACAGTCACGAAAATGTCGCTAGCAATGTCATGAAAAGGCTGGGGGATAAAAACATTTCCCCAAGAAGACCACGTTTGGGTACAAACCTAACCCTTTGCCAAGAATCTCCCCCGTTTTTTTGTCTTGACATAGAAAAGGTAATTTTTTTTTCAGTTTAATAACTGTTTATATTGATTGCTTACGTGTTGCAAAAAGTAAGGGGGCAGAAGTTACATTTTGATTTCTTCCCGACTTATTATATAAAAGATCTTTCCTTTCTCTTTTTGTTACTAAACACTTGGCCCTGTCAATGTTCCATCTTGGATAGCCCCTTCTCTCAGACGTTTTTGTTTTACATTGTTTTGTGTAACTAATTACTACTGTGGAGCACAATCTCTTCGCTTGACAATTCTCCAATGTATGGCTTTGAGAGTTGGGGATGATTGCTGTTGCTGCAGTATGTATTCCCGCACGCTTTTCTTATAATGAAGGAAAACAGAATTGTTCTTAATATATAGTGACATCTAAGAATAAGCATTGAATTTTATATGGCAGAAGTGATCGAAATTTATTTGGGTTTTCTTTCCCAATAACCCACAAAAGGTCTATGTCAGATCGTGCCCCCAACCCCCAAATATATCGTCGATAAATTACCAAGTATTTTATACAGTTTAAAAAGGGGTTATTGATGGAAAAAATATGTTTTTCCCCCAAGGTACACAAGTCCACCACCTTCCCCCTTCTGAGACCCATCATAGCGGGAATAGGTTCCCTTAATGAAAGGGTGTGTGCGTGGATAGATGAGTTACTTCAACCTTTGGTAACGTGACACCAACTATGTAAAAAGACAGCACACAAACCCTTTTTGAACTTTTGACAAGTTTTTCCTTGGGGAGAGGATTTTCTGGATAAGTGCGATGTATGCGCATTGTATTCTTGATTCCGCACGATTTTTGGCCCTGGCTGCTGCTGCACACCACCTCTATGGCGATGATTCTATATTTGAAGATCTTATTGGTTTATATTTACAGTTGATTGATTATTTATTGAAACATGATTTTTTTATTTTCAATGGGGTATACTATCTTCAAGTACAAGGTGCCCCGATGGGGGCCAAATTTTCCCCCTCCTTGGCCAATCTATACATGGCCTGGTGGGAGGAAAAACATATTTTTTCCATCAATAACCCCTTTTTTAGCTGTATAAAATACTTTGGTAGATTTATCGACGATATATTGGTGGTGTGGGAGGGCAGCGATTCTGACATAGACCGTTTTGTGGCTTATTTGAATGAAAACCAGTTAAATTTACAGTTCACTTCTGCCAATAGTAAAATTCATGCTTATTTCTTAGATGTACATCTATATATTAAGAACAATTCTGTTTGCACATCATTATATAGAAAAAGCAGTGCGGGAAATACAGTACTGCATGCAAGCAGCAATCATCCAACACATACTCTCAAAGCCATACCAGTTGGAGAATTTGTCAGAGCGAAGAGATTGTGCTCTGACAGTAGTGAATTAGTTACACAAAACAATGTAATTCAAAAACATCTGATGAGAAGGGGCTATCCAAGATGGAACATTGACAGGGCCAAGTGTTTAGTAACAAAAAGAGAAAGGAAAGATCTTTTATATAATAAGTCGGGAAGAAATCAAAATGTAACTTCTGCCCCCTTGACATTTGCAACAGCGTATAGCAATCAATATAAACAGATTATTAAATGATACAAAAAATGTTTCCTATTCATTTTCAAGAAAAAATAAGGCGGAAAATTCTTGGCAAAGGGGTTAGGTATGTACCCCAAACGTGATTTTTCTTTGGCAAAGATGTTACCCCCCAGCTTTTCAGGGGACTTTTGCTAGGACATTTGGTGATGTCAGTCAAGGTAATTTCCAATGCAGAGGGTTTTTTCCCGGTTTCAATATGTGTCAATACACTGAACACCCTCCCACACTTTCTCTGTAGACAGGGTGAATCCCCTTTTTTGCATAGACAAGGGTTTTTAAATTGCAATTCTGAATTTAGAAATTTTGCTATAAAATGCGGGGAATGTGATTTCTTTTAAAGTAGATACCCCTCAGGGAAAAATTTAAAAAGTAGAAATAAAAAATGAACACCCCTTCCAAATAAAGAATAAGGGAAAGTGAATTTCTTGGAGCTTAAAAACTTTTTCAACATTTCATATGGGAATGGTCCAATTTCTGTTTCTTTGGCATGAAAAGGTCAAGTTTGGGCCCCCGGGGAGGAATCTAAAAAAACTACTTTAAAACGAAAAGCTTTCGGGGATTTTTTAAGAAAACCCATAGTATACCTGGTTTAATTATAAAAAATGATATTTTATAATTATTAATTATCATAATGTATCTTTATATATTTATGTTTTTTTATTTTTTGGGTTTTTGTTTTAATAGGTGTTATGTGATCATGACTGGGGTGTGTTTTTTTTCCGGACTGAAGGTTTTTATCTGAAATTTGAATGTAAAGGGTTATGCATGATTAATTTTTTGGAATCCCGAAAGCGTGAGAAAATATGTATTGTTAGGGAATTTTAATCTTCTTTCGGAATAAAAAAAAAAGCTTGATACGAAGGGGGGGAGAACATCTCTTTTTTTGGGAATACTAAAAACACAATTGCACTAATCAGCAAGAGGGGGGGATATAAAGTTCACACCCCCCTGATTGTTTTTGATAGTCAAAGCTCCACGACCCCTATGATTATAGTAACACATTCCTGCTGACATGAGGGGAAACGATTTAAAAACAAGCGAAACGGCGTTGGGGTCACTGGTGACACGTTCCACCGCCCCCTTTACTGGTTAAGATGCCTAGTGTTTACTTCCCTGCATTTTCCGGCTTATTTTGATTATTGTTAAAATTTATTATTGACTTAGGTATTATGGTTTAAAAAGGTGTCAGGATTAGTAAGGGGTTTCATCTTAAACCTAGCAGTAAAAATATTAAAATGTTTGTACTTTATAGAAGGGTTTGGGGGTTTTAATGGTTCCCCAGTTATTACACCTTTGTGATTCTTTTGTACGGGGTTTTTTTTAACCCTTTTAATATTTTGTAATTTTGAAAAGATATTTTTGATTAGCATTATATCTCTCGCTTTGGTTTTTGGTTAATTGTATTGTTGGGAGTGTCAAATATGAAGGGGGCAAGGAAAGAATGGACTAGCCGGATTTGAACTGGGGAGTTCTGTAATTGCTTTAAGCCATACTTGTCCGGGCCGCTGAATTTTGCTAGAGAGCATTTTTATGATCCAAAAGAGTATTGGGGAAAATGCCCTAGGGTCAGATGAAACCAAAGAGAATTTTTTGGTAGAACACAACTCTCGTTTTTGGAGAAGGAGAATGCTGAGTTGACCCAAAGAAAAACACCATACTATGTAAAGCATGGGGGGTGAAAACTCATGCTTTGGGGGCTGTTTCTGAAAAAGGACCCAGGGAACTGATCCGGTACATAAAGAAAAATGGGGCATGTTCGTGAGATTTTGAGTGCAAACCCCCTTCCTCAGCACGGCATTAAAAGATGAAACATGGCTGGTCTTTCAGCATGACAATGACCCCAAGCACGGGGCAACGAAGGAGTGGCTTCGCAAGAAGCTTTTAAGGCCCTAGATGGCCAAACCCGTTCCAGATTCAACCCCATAAAAAATTTGGGGGGGGGTTTTTGAAAGCCCTTGTTCCCCAGCGACAACCAAAAAACATCACGCTCTGAGAGATCTGCATGGAGGAATGGGCCAACGTCCAGCAACATGTGTGCCAACTTTGAAGATTACAGAAAACGTTTCACTTGTCATTCCCAAAAAAGATATATAAACAAAGTATTGAGATGAATTTTGTTAATTTACCAAAAACTTTTTTCCCCTAATTTGCAAATAAATTCTTTCCAAAAGACAATGTGATTTTTGGGGTTTTTTCTCATTTTGTTTCATAGTTGAGGTGACCCATATGTCAGTTACGGCCCCTTTTTCATCTCTTTAAATTGGAGAACTTGCACAAATTGGTGGCTGCCTAAAACTTTTTTCCCCCCCGAAAAGGGGTTACACATAGCATCATGTACAGCTGGAGAAAAAAATCTGCAGTATGCACAGACGTCACCCGCTGCAATGCAAAGAATAAAATCAGCATGTAAGAGTAAGTACACACAGGACAGATTTACTGCATATTTTCTGCACAGATTTGTGTACGGAAAATCTGCAACCCCTAAGACAGCCAAATCAGATGCCTACATGGTAGAAATTTTTTAGTTAACCTGCAAAAGAATTTTTTAATTTTTTATTCGATTTAGGCAGTGTAAAATCTGCACCAGAATCCACAAAATCTGATTTCCCAGCGGATTTTCAGCAGAAAATTTCCGTATCGTGTATATTCACCTTAAGGGGAGTTCGACAGCATATACATATACCACGCACTAACGCCTGCTGCTGAAATTTCACGCTGGTCAGCGCTTACTTTTTAAAAAAATTGGGCCCAGCCCCTGTTTACTTTTACCGTATTACGAATAGTACTTCCTGCGCAATTACGCCCCGCAAATACGCCATGTGAACATACCCTAACATAGAATATTTTTGACACATTTAAACATATCCTAAGGCTTATAAAAAATTATCAAGGAACAGTCAGAGAAACGAACCTGTATCTTTGTAATGTGCCCTTTGGCAAGAGGAAATAGGCAGAGACAAAGGGCAGGCCCTTAAATGAAGCAGTTTTGCTTTTTGCTCCAAAAATGCAGCTGCAAATCATCATGCTGGGGACGAAAAGATGCAGCATATATTAAATGTATCTGTCTATATGTTATGCAGGTGATGTACAAGGCTGGACACACACAGCGAGGCAAATTTATCATGGCAATTGTGCCAGAATTTGTTCTCTTCCAAACAAAATTACAATCAGCAGGTCCAGTGGTCACATGCCACTCTTTAATTCATCCTTTGGAAATGAACAGTTCCAAATGGTGATATAAGTAGAGACACATAACTGCTGCCGCCAATCACCAGTGACATCCTATTTGTGAGAGAACGAAGGTAAAAAGAAGATCGGGGAGAGCCAGCGCTGGAACGGAGAATCGGTTATGTGTGTGCACAACTCACCGTTCTGTTCTATGGGAGTTCCGACAACAGCCAAACACACCGCTCACCTGTGCTCAGAATTCCCATAGAACAAAATAGAGAGTTGTGCGCAAACCCAGCTGTCTTTCCTTTCTGAGACAAAACTTTCAGTGGCACGTGGTGGTAACGGTGGGGGGCCTGGGGGTCGGGCCTGCACCTATCACATTAAATTTTTTATTGATTGTCATCAAAAAGCCCTGGGGGGGCACCCCTTTCAGTAGACTTGATTTATTATGTTTTTTTTTTTAAATTTTTTTTTTTAGCTTTGTCTCAATAGAGTAGTCAGAGTATTTTGGGAGTCTGGCCTTAAGGGTAAGTTCACACGGTTTAAAATTGCGGGGTGTTGGGGGTCGCACTGATGGAGCGTACTCCTGTGAGCGATTTTCCCCATTGCAGCATTCTCATCACAGTCTCTTATTCCCTGCGCAAAAATTTCCGATGTTTTGTCAAGCGGGGCGAAGGGCGAATCCTAGTTCTCTATGAGAACTGTGGATTCCCCTAATGATTGGGGCGCATTTCGCCGTTTAGGCCAGTACGCCAGAAATCTGGCGAATTGCCCCCCAAAATACCGGTGAACATACCTAAAAAAAATGGAATCGAAAACTAGGGGGTTACTTGGGGTTTTAAAATTTAAAACCCTTGCCCGCAAATGATTAAGTTTGTATTACTTTAGAATTTTATTTTTCTTGATGTTAGGTCTCCTTCACATCAATACAATTATAATTTTTATGAGCAATTTCAGTAACTTTTTTTAATAAAGACATTATAACCTGCATTTTTAGGTCTTTTTTTCCCCATTATGGTAGTTTCATGTATTTTAATTTCACAGTTTTTCACTGAGTTTTCCAATGTTTGGGGGGCAAAAACTCCCAACAGATGTTAACTGGGAAATCATAGTAAAAATAAAAAGTTTTTTGCCCCAAAACCCTTTGGTTATCTTTTTGGGGTTGTACATTTTATCAAAATGTAGCATGATGTAGAGGCAGCATTTTTCTAGCAGTTTGTAGTGTTTGGCTATGTTCACACGGCTGATTCACGCCGTAATTGCGGGATGGGTTTCGCCCGCAATTACGGCGTGTGTACAGGGGCGGGGCGGGGCTTTCATTATCCACGGAGCGTATCCCGCTGGGATAATGTGCATGTCACTTTCTCCCCGCTCGCCGTATTGTGCGAGCGGGGAGAGGAGACGGAATCCATAGTTCTCCATAGTGGATTACCTTAATGACAGGGACGGATTTCAGCCGTATCGGAGCGCAGTATGGCGCACAATACGGACTGAAATCCATCCCCAAATCAGCCGTGTGAACATAGCCTTTTTCTCCCCATAGACCTCCATTGCTTTTTATTTTCTTACACCAAAAAAGGCCTGTTGTGTGTAATTGATGCAATTCTTGTAATGTTTTTCCACACTGCAAATCATGTGATGTATCACATGATTGTGAGGAGGAGTAACACACCAGAAAATAAATACATAAGAAAGGCTGGTGAGGCTGTTTCTGGGGGGGAAGGTTTTACAAAGGGTTTTTTTCTGCACTGCCTCCAGGTGTTAGCTGGAAGTCACTAGGGAAATATAACATGCACTACCTATATTGTTTTATTCTTTGTCATGTGCTTCCTCACTTAGGGAGTGTTTTGTGGGTCATTGGCATGCTGTAGATAGGGCATTTTTCAGGCAGTTTGTGGAGTTTTTCCCCTCAGACCTCTATTACTACTTTTCTGCTTAAAAACACCGCCTGTAAGGCTATGTTCACACGGCTTAAATGCGGAGCGTAATTACGCCCCGCAGTTACGCCGTGTGGCTGGGGGCGGAGCGGGGGAGCGAGCAGGGGGCCGGCACCTCGCTGGCCCATAGAGAATCACTGCTAGCGTCGCGTATAAGCCGCTAGAAAGTGACATGTGAATTATCTCCCCCCTCGGCGTATTCACCGAGCAGGGAGAGGAGACGTAATCCATAGTTCTCTATGAGAACTGTGAATTACCGTAATGAATGGGCCCTTTTCAGCCCGTAATTACGCACTTGGGGCGTAATTACGGACAGAAATACGGCCCATTTTAAGCCGTGTGAACATAGCCTTAGCGTGTGTTGCATCTTTTGGGTGATTTTCTTTTTTTAACCTTACAATCATGTTTTAAAGAGGAAATATTAAATCACATGATCTATTAATCAAAACAGTTCTTATGGAAAAAATGGAAATGAATTTACGTCCGCAAATACGTCCCGCAATACGTTTCAAATAATGAACAATGAAATTAGCATTGATTCCAATGTAAAATACGCCTCATCATTCACACGAGGCGTATTTTCGCAACGTATTTACAGGCGTAAATACGTCCTTTAAAATACGATCGTTAAAATTAAAGGGGTTGTTCGCTACAATGATTGGGGTTTTTAAATTAAAAGATCTTTTAAAAAACAAGCAGCTTTGCAATATATGTTCATTACAAAGGGTCAAATGATTTTGAGCTAGCCCTGTTAGTAATTACTACATCAGCTTCTCAAGTTTCTATAGTAGCAGACCTGTTGATCCTTATCTTACTGGCTGTCAGGTCTGTATGACTCACTACAAGGTCAGAGCAGAGAGCCCCTCCCGACGAATGCTTCTGTAGTGGAGGGAGGGGGGAGGGAGGACTCTGGCTTCTATGTCCATGCTGCCGGGATTAACCCTGTGTGTGCCTGTTTCCCTCCTGCTCTCTACACAGATAGATGTGACAGCAGTGACCCTTTTCTGTTACTATAATCATGATATGTCTGTGGAGCTGTAACTATAATAATACTTACAGATCAGGGAGGGTTGTGAACAGTTCATGCTGTGCTGTACTAGGGACACATCCTGAGTAACACTTTGCAGTTGTCTGCCTTTTGTTCTGAGAGGGTTTGTTTGTTGTTGCTGGAGATGTGGAGATATGTAAGTAAGCAGAGGGTATAAAAAACACTTGCACCCCCTCTGTTTATTAGCAATCATAAAACCTCTCTAGGCAGGCACAACAGGGTTAACTCTGGCATCAAACCCCCTCGCCCCTCCCCCTGGATAGTGCCTGTGTGCTGAGGGGAGGGGGGAAGAGCAAGGAGAACAGGCAGACAAGCTAGCACGCCCCTCAATTCAACTCCCATTCACGGACAGAGGCTGAAAGCTGTTAATGAGACAACTCCTTTAAGTCCCCTATCACTTATTGAGGCGTTTTTTGCAATGTAAATCCCCATAGTAAAGAATGGGGAATGTATTTACGACTCGAAATATGTGCCACACTTTGTGACATGTATTTGAAACGTATTTCGGGACGTATTTGCGGACGTAAATACGTCCGTAAATACGTGCCGAAATAAGCCGCGTGAACATAGCCTAAGACTGTCCTTGTTGCCCATAGCAACCAATCAGAGCTCAGGTTTCATTTTATGTAGTGCTCTGGAAAAATGAAAGCTGAGCTCTAATTGGTTGCTATGAGCTCTGATTGGTTGCTATGGGCAACAAAGACAGTCTTACTGCTAGACAGTTTTCATAAATGAGGCCCATTATTTTTTTAAAAAAGACACGTTACAAAATTCGACCAGTTTCTGAGGCTTGAAACACTGTGAAAGTGTGTTTGGTGAAATTTTGGTAGAAAAGTCTATTCAAAAATGACAGAAAAAACACACCACACCTTAAACTTGCTGCATTTTATAGAAAAATGGAACAGAACCCAAAAAAATGCACTAAAGGGAGGCAAAAAATACCAAAAAAAATTCAGTGTTTTTAGTGCATTGTATATTTGCCTATTGACTTGGGGTATGCTCACATGGCGTATTTTGGCATGTAATTTGTGCTGAGATACGTTCTAAAATATGCTTCAAACAATGTTCAGAGTACCTTTCATTACTTACTATGTAAAATATGCGGCATCAGTCACACAACACATATTTTACAAACATAATTGTGGCACGTATTTTGCTTTTACTCGCATAAATTTAAGCAGCTTGTCAATTCTTGAGGTGTTTATGCGAGTAAAAAACCCATAAAAACAATGGTGAGGCATATTTACCATGAGTAAGCATAGCAAAATATGCTCCACACTTATTCTAAATACACTTGTTCTAAATTCACTTAAAAAACGCCTCTGATCATGCGCTTTTTGAAGCAGATTTGAACACATAATTTGAAGCGTAAATTTACACTTCAAAATATGCCGTGTGAACATACTCATAGCTAAATCTACACGCAGCATTAAAATAAAAAACACAAGGAAGAATTTGCATTTTGCTAAAGACGCTGGGCCTCAATTATCAATACTGTCTAAGGGTATGTTCACACAGCGTTTTTGGATCCGTTTTTAGATGCGTGTTTGGATCCATGTTTCCTAGTTTATTATAAAATGTTGAGTGGTTTCAGTATAATACTAAAACCACTCAACATTCTATAATAAACTATTTATCTAAAACATTAATAAATTTATTAGTAAAAACTTCTATAATTTCTATAAACGCCCATTCTATACTAAAAAACTGCTTTTATATCATTTGATACATATAAAAAGTGATTTATAGGATTAAACACATATAAAATGCTGGAAGCGCCCTCTATTGGGCTTCATCTGAAACACATGTAGAATGCTGGAAGTGCCCTCTATTGGGCTTCATCTGAAACACATGTAAACTGCTGGATGCGCCTTCTACTGGGCTTCATCTGAAACACATGTAAAATGCTGGTAGCGCCCTCTATTGGGCTTCCTCTTACACTACTACTTAACCACTTTCCACTCTAAGTGAAAATGTAGGTCATTAGGTTACGAAAGTTCAAACATTCTTCTAGATCAAATGCGCCCTCGGGGGGCCGGGATTTAGTATATTCACTAAAGTTTCTCCCTTTTTTTAAACTAAAAACCTTGTGGAGGGGTATCAAAAGCATTCGGCTTCGGTTCCGGGCCGGCGAAAGGGGATTTTAACGTCCCTGGCCCTCCCAAACCCCGCCAAACCCAAAACCCCGCGATCAGCTGCGTTGGGCAGCGCACGGACGGCCGAAAAATGCGGGCCACAGGGGGACCCGAACGCCCCCCGAAAAACCCCCCTGTAGGGGAGCGGTATTCCTCCCCGGGCACGCCGAGCCCAGGAGCAGAAACAAACCCAAGCCGCAGGCACTTTTCCAAGATGGGGGCCCCGCCCCGGGCCCCCCACACTGAAAAAGCAGGGTCAGAGAGGTGGGGGGGGGGTTTGCAGCAGCAGCAGCGGGGGGCGGCGGGGGGGCGGATGCAGCGACACCGCCCAGCGGGGTTATGCTCACAATACCCCCAGGGACCCCGTTTAATGGCCCCCTCAACGGAGTTTAACCCTCCCCTCTCCTTTGGGACTATAAGCTAGGGCCACGGAGGTCGCCAAGGTTTAGCCCCTGATTTTTCAGGCTGACTAAAAAGTAAGTCGGCCCAAACTCCACCAAACTGCAGCGGGAAAGGTGCAGGATCATACCGTAGGGGGGAGGATTTGGGAAAATTTCAAAAGTCAATGATCTTAAAATTTCTGATAATAGCGCCCTAAACCCCAAAAACTAAAGCTTTGTCCCAAAGCCCAGGGGTTCCAGGGAAACGTAAAAGAGGCCCTTTTGAAAACCGTTTCCAGAAGGGGGCAATTACGTTTGGGTGGGACTGCCCGGCCCTTTTAAAGGCAGCGTGACCCCCAAAGACCTTTTCCCGGGAAAGATTTACCAGCAGTGGGGCTAAAACTGCCTGCCGTGTCGAGAGAGTGCATAGGTGGGCCCCGAGGGGCCCGTGTTTTCTCAATCTCCTAAAACCCCCCAACAGACCAAAAAACCGGGACCGTCATTATGATGTTCTTGGGGCTTTAATGAAAATCCCAAAAAATTTCAGGGCGTTTCCGTAGGGGAAAACCCCCTTTTCCCCAAAAAGAGGCCACCAAAATTTGCTGTTCGAGGACTTTTCCGCTGATGTTTCTCAACGCCGTGGGCTTTAGCAAAATCTGTACGACACTTTAAAAAGGCAAAATTTGCCCTTTCCAAAACCAAAACCCGGCGACCCCCAAAGGGGTGGTTTCCGAACGGGCCGCCTGCTTCTTTTACATCAACTACAGAGGCCGAACGCTCCCCTCTCCAACCTTCTAGGGCCCAAAAGGGGGTTCCCCTAATTCTCCAGGATGTTTGCCCGGGGGACAACGCTCTTGAAAACCCCCACAAAAAAAAGGCAGAGGGGAAACTCCGTGGAAAAAATCCCCATCTCCACCACCCCTGTCACCCAAGGAGAGGGCGCCAACCAAGAGAGGAGCTACGGAAGATCCACACGGTCTGAGGCCCATGGACTTCGATTCCGGCATAACGAGGTTTTTTTTTGGGGGGGACCTAGCTGATGTTCTTTATGGAATATCCTTTTAAGCTTTTTGGGAAAAAATTGTTGGGTCACACTTTTTAAAAAGGAAACCCCGATACGGGACCCACTCTTTGTTTTTGACGGCCTTTCGGTTTAGTCAAAAGGGCGTGGAGTGGGTTCTAGAGAAACCCCTGAAAGTGGCGGGGGGAGGGGGGGGTGATGTTGCTATATTTTTATTGCTCATTCTTATCTTTCTGTTGCTGGAAAAAAAAGGGGGTCACAGTCACGCAATTTAGGGGGGAGGGGAAACGTGGGGCCTCCCCTTTGGGGGTTTTTTTTCTGTTTTTGGTTGTTACTATTTGGTTAAACTACTAAGTTTTTTTATTTGTGCGATGCAAACTCTCTCTCACTTTATGGTGTTATTATCCTTCTGGGGCGACCTGGGAAGGGATGCCCGGGGGAAGCCAAAAATGATTTCCCCGTGGGAAACCCAAACCCCCAGCTCTAACTTTAAAAAAGAATCTTTATGGGATCATCTCATGGAAAATAAAGGGGGGTGCGTTCCCCCAAACCCAAAAGCAAAGAAGGTGATCCCGGGATTTAGGGGGAAAAGCCCCGGGGCATTGTCCTTTTACGGAGTCCCACCTTAAGAAG
>JAODAL010048767.1:0-28720 GCA_025379985.1 Phyllomedusa bahiana | reverse complement strand
TGGGTTTTTTATAGTGCAAAACCCACCTTTTATTATCCTTATCATTTCAAATAGGTGTTTTTTAGTTACTGTTGTGTATTTCATTGGTGCAAAAACCACCGTTTGTTATCCGTCTAATTTTTAAATAGCTGTATTGCACGTGGTGCGGCGCTATTTTTTTTTCAAATAGCCACGTTGTACGACAATTCTGTTTGAAAAATTTTCTAGCAACTGTTCTCGTTTGTCATTGCTGCAAGAAACGCAATGTCTCATCCGTGTAATTTCGGAATAGTTTTGTTGCGCTCTGTGAACCTCAGTTTGGTGCAGATAGCGCACTTGTATGATAGTTTGTTGAAAACTATCAATTCCTAGTCCTACTGGGCAGTTGTAAATCCCTGGGACTGAAGGAAGAACACTGTTGATTTTGTCTTACGGTTCTTCCACCAGACCGCATTTCACAGGTATTCGCTAGAAACATTTCAGTTTCTAATCCTAGTTGGCTGTAGGAAATTAGAGGGATTTAAGAATAGCTGTGATTTGCCGTCTTCTAATAAAAGACTGTCAAAAACTCTTCCATACTTTCTTAAATTTTTATCTTTCTGAACATGGATCGAAATGCAGGTGGTAAGCGAGCAAAGAGGGGTGTAGGATATGGAGGTAGAGGTACGAGAGAAGGTGCTCCTTCCAGTGCTGGCGACAACACGCAAGCCAGCGTATCGTCGGTTGCAGGACCGTCAGGCCTGTCATCGCTGGGTCAGGGCCCTGTGAATCTCAGTAACGAACAGCGTCGCCAATCTGTTCTGCAGTGGTTAATGCAACCTGCATCCAGCAATCTTACCTCCTCATCCTCCCAGTCACGGCCACAAATGTCGTCATCAGCATCGTCAGCATCCGTCCAACAAGAAGCGAAGGCAGCCCAAATGTCAACTCGTGCACCCACCACTGTGGATAATCCATTTTCTGAAGACCTCTTTGATGACAAAATGCGGTTGGGGTCAGAAGGCATGTTAAAAGATCAAGAGGCCAAAAAGGATGATTTTGTCTGCTTTGACGCCCAGTTACTGATGCCATCAGAGGAGGAGAAGAAAGCCGGTCAATTGTTGAAAGACTCCTTTTTCCGGCACTTTTTAATCTGGGGGTCATGCAGGTTTGGGGCTCATGCTGTGGCCCAGGACAGGGATAGTCTATGTCCAGTGAAACTAAAATGGTGGTTGAAAGACTCCATTTTACCGGCATTTTAATCTGGGGGTCATGCAGGTTTGGGGCTTCATGCTGTGGCCCAGGACAGGGATAGTCTTTGTCCAGTGAAACTATTTTGGTGGTTGAAAGACTTCTTTTTCCGGCACTTTTTAATTTGGGGTCATGCAGGTTTGGGGCTCATGCTGCATCCCAGGACAGGGATATTCAATGTCCAGTTAAATAAAATGATGGTTCAAAACTTGCCTTCGGCAACTTTTTAATTTTGTGGGTCATGCAGTTTAAGGCATCATGCTGTGGTACAAGACAGGGATAGTGAACGGTCTGTGACTTTTTTTCTGTGGCTTTTATAACCTAAGTGTGTTGCCTAAGATGTAGCACGTATCCATTTGACTGTTGTGGATGTTAATTCCAGCTTCTCCAGCCTGTTTGGGTGTAAGAATGAAGGTGTTGTTCCTCTCCCATAGACTTTAATGGTCATCGGCGATAATCTATTATCGACTATCGGAAATCGTCTTGATAATTGACTATATCGACTATCGACCCGATGAAGATAGTCGACGTAATCGCTCATCACTATAGTTCATGTGTTTTTTTTTTTACATTGGTAGTTACACAATACTATCAACACAACAAAATTAAAGTTAATCCATTCTCAAATAGTGAAGAACAAATAAAAAAAACTGACAATTTATGAAATAAATAGAACCAAAGCGGATAGTATATAGAACTAAAAACTGAACAAGCTGTAAAAAGATCCATGCTCTGCATCTGATCCAATATTTTTATATGGAAGTGTGAAGGCTACAACCAGTAAATTATTACATTCGTTATGCCAAATAAATAATATACTGTATATTCATTGATTGTTTTTTGTTGTGTTATTGCTGTTTTGTTAAGCTTTTTTTTGCTTGTTGTAAATTAGAAACATTTCATTTTAGTTATTTTATATAAATTTTAGATGTGCTACCTCAGTAAATTCTTTAAAACACATTATAAGAAAAATATAATTTGAAACATTAATTACAATTATACAACCTGCTGTGGCACTCACTTTATCTTTGATTTTAAATGCAATGTAGACTAATATTCATAAAAATAAAATGTTCACTCAGTATCATTAAACTTGAAATATATTCCTTGCAATATAAAATGCGAATGAAGATCCTTGAATAGATGAAATGATATTAAGGGGAGTCTGTCAGCAGATTAAACTACTAGAAACTTGGCTAAATAAATCTGGGGAAAACAATTAAATTATCCCCATGTTTGCTGTGGTGATGTAAACTTACCTGAGAAAATGTTATATTCAATCAAACGTTCCTAAGAAGACATTAATTCTCTGAAAAGGTATTCACTATTCTGTGAATAGTTCCACATTATAAAAAGGAAACTTGATGGCAAAATTGACAACAGGTGTTTGTTCCCTGAATCACCCAATAAAGTTAGGGGATCAATTTGAATTGGTATTTAAACAGTCCTTTTCATCATGCTGTTCACATTTTGGCATCATGAGACCAAGTCAACACCTCACAATTGATCAACAGTACTTCGTCATTGCGAGGTTTCAAGCCAGATGCTCTAAGACAGAAGTGGCCACTGAGCTTAGAGTCATGCTGGAGACATCAAGAAGAGCGCTATGCATCAGCCAAGTCAGATACCGGTCAGATACCCTTGCCGGTCATCTATCACGCAGACCATGCTGTTGTAAACAGTTATGAATGGACTGACATGACACTTGGGTGCCTCTCAACTCCCTTAAACTTGTTTGGAGTTGTGCGGCACTCATCATCCAGTTCCACAGTGCATTGTTTACAATGAATCGGTGATCAGTGTGTGATGTAGCCAAACGATGTCCACTTCTTTACCTTTCTGTGACTCTTCCAGTCTCTCTGTATCTCTGTTGCAACCTGCTGATGACACTCTGTAAAACTCTATGCTCAGTGGCCACTTTTGTCTGAGAGCATCCTGCTCAAAGCCTCGCAAAGGCGAGGTACTGTTGATCAATTGTAAGGTGCTGTCTTGGTCTCATGATGTCAAAATGTGAACAGCATGATGAGGAGGACTGTTTAAATTAAAATTCAAATTAAACCCCTACATTTATTGGGTGATTCAGGGATCAAACACATGTTGTCAATTTTGCCATCAAGCTTTCTTTTTAGAGATCAGCAAGTTGTGCAAAACGTATTGAAACATTGATCAATTGGACATGTGCATTGTTAAGTTAAAAGATGGTCTTATTTACTTCATTAAAAAAAGTTTTTCTGAAATTTTATATTCATCCTGAAATGTCAACCAAAAGCCAAATATCCCTAACTTTTTGTGAATAGTGTATATATACTGAGTAAAGCATTGAGTCTAAGCAGTTCTTCTCAGTCAGCCACACAGCTTGATTTTCCATGTTTAAGAGAAATATATAGTTTGCATTGAATTTAGATTGCATAACCCTGCTAGGTTGCCATTTTGCTGTAGATCATGAACCCATGATAAATGGGTTAATAGGTTTCAAATATACAATTACAAAATGTACCTGAAAGACTACGGGCTTGTTCACACGACGTTTTTGTGATCCGTTTTACGGATCCGTTTTACGGATCCGCAAAACGGATCAAACAATTGTCAGTGTGATTAACATTGAGTTGAATGGCAAAAGCGCATCGCTGTTCCCACGGGAGATCGGCGATGCGCTTTTGAGAGCTCTCCTGCACTGCGCTTTTCGCATCCGCTTTAAGAATTGACATGTCAATTCTTATTGCGGTTTACGCAAGTGAAAGCCCATAGGAGATAATGGAGTCCGCTTTTGGCACTTGTCCAAAAGCGCTCCACACTCCGGGCACGTATCAGCTGCGCTTTGCATCCTGAAAGCGGATGCGAAAAGCGCACTGGGAGACTGGACGGGGATCGCGCTGGGGAGAAAAAAGACAGGGCATAAAGGAGAGAAGAGAGAGAGAGAGAGAGGGAGTCAGAGGGTGAGGAGAGGGAGAGGGAGGAGGGAGAGGAGAGGGAGAGAGGAGAGGGAGAGGGAGGAGAGAGAGAGAGAGAGAGAGAGAGAGAGAGAGAGAGAGAGAACGCATCCGGAGAGCGGATGCGTAAAACTCAACTGAATAAGCATTTAAAACGGATTCAAATAAAGTATCCAATGCTGCGTTTTGCGGGTCCGCTTTCCGGATGCGCTTTTCAAGTGCCAAAAACGGATCCGTAAAAAGGATCCAAAACGCCGTGTGAACAAGCCCTACCAGTGAGCATGTCACCTATCAATTTGAAATTAACTGGAGCTATGTACATTACCAGTCATGCCATTTATGTGAGAAAGAGTTTCAATGTAAGGGAATAGATATCAAATTCATCAATTAGTTTTGCAAGTGCATGGGTTTTGGTCTATACTGTGACACATTTCTAAAGTACATACTGTATATACTGTTGGTCCATACATTATTCATATCAAATATATAAACCGGAGTAGTTATAACTCTTTGGCTGTGTGAACTTAACCTGTTGGCCCAGAAGCATTTCTGGCTCCTTTCCTGTTTTTTTTCGAAGACAAAAGGGCCTCAGATACCAGTAGGAAAATCCTGCCAAGTATTTAGAGCAATGTGATTGGTAATTCATTGGAAGTTGAAGTGAAGTGTACAATACTCCAGGATCCATCACAAATTACTAGGTAGTTGGTGTGACATAAAGCAGCTGCTTACTTGGTAGTGGTCATACACACTAAGGGCCACATGCATGAAAACTGTCTTGGTCTAAGACTTTCCTTGTTGTCCAGAGCGCCCCTTTCATTTCATATAGTGCTCTGAAAAAATGAAAGGGGCGCTCTGATTGGTTGCTATGGGCAACAAGGAAAGTCTTAGAACAAGACAGTTCATACATGCCCCCCTTAATGGCTTGATTTCTGGTGGTCAGCCTATTGTGTGGTAATAGTATATAGTAGAACAATGGCCGTTGGTGATTGGTGCCTACTAGGGATGAGCGATATTATCGACAAAAGTTGAAATCGGCACAGTTTTTAGGCTTATCGGAAATTTCCGATGATGCGATAGTTTAGGTAACAATCTTTTAGATAATCTTTTACTATCGCACCATTTTCAGCATTTCCTGTAATTTTGGCGGCCAGCCAATCAGCTCCGAGGATAGAGGGGAGTGAGGAGGATGTACGACATCATGACTGGGCGATGTATGGATCTCATTGGCTGCAAAAATCACGTGACCTCATTTTATCTATGCAACTGCAAATCCTGTTCAGCTCATTCTCTGTCTATGTCACTTCACAGCAGGACATCTCGGTGTTTAAACCAATTGCTGTTCTAACAGCTCTGAGAGATAGTCTCTTCTAATACACAAAACCATCCACCTAGCTGTAGCTTAGAATATGGTTAGATTAGAGAATTTCATTTCTTATTTAGTTAGAGAAAGTTTTAAAGATATCTACTGGTGTGTCCAGCCGCGAAGGAGCGGGGAGGGTAGGGGGGTGGGGCGCAGGAGGAGAGGCTTTGGAAAGGAGGGGTGATATTGTGTAGCCCGGTGTGTTCTGTGACCTTGAATTGAAAAAGCAATGATTTTTACTACTTTTTTGGCCAGCAGACCTCTGATAGCAGGTGAAATTGTTCCTTTTGTTTTTCCAGTTCTATTGCACTCTGCGTGTCAGTGTTCCCAAAACCGGCATAACTTATCCCTATAACTTTTAAATAGTTTTATTGAAGTCCGTGCGTCTGTTTGCCACAAAGAGCTCACTTGTACTCAAATTGTGTTATACATATTTCCTAGTAAATTGCGCCTGTTGTCAGTGGTGCCAAGATCGCCATATTAATTCATATAACATTTAAATACTCTTATTGCAATCCGTGCGTCAATGTCGAGTTCAACTAATATGGTGGTTCAAACATTACTTTCTTCCGGCACTTTTTAATCTTTTAATCTGAGGTTCTATCAAGGGCATCTTTGCTGGTTTTGGGGCATGCCGCTGTAAAAGTAACCAATAGTTAAAGTCTTATTGACAAAAAGCAAATTTGCCGTGCTTCAATGCCATCAAAATGAAGATCGGTTACTGAGTGTACACCCTCTTTGATCCATAGTACAAATCAAAAGTAATCAATTTCCTCCAACTCACTTGACAATAGAATGCTGGAATTTGACACAGGCCTCACTGGAGACATCGGTTGCGTCAGCTTCACGTTCTAATGTCACGGTGGTACAACGTCAACAACGTGCCAGCAGTAGAATGGCAAGTAGCCGTAGCAGCAGCAGAAGCAAGATTGGAATTTTTTTTTTTTTTTTAAATAGTCATTTACTTATTGGGAATGTGTATTCTGAGTGTCCATAAGGTCATTTTTTGGTGGTTTTGGGGTCAAGGGTGGCAATAGGGCAGTATTCCTGCCAGGGGCCGGAATGAAAAAGGTGCCTGGTGATATGCTAAAAATAGGAAGTAGTAATGGGTGGGCACCCCATTTGATTTAGCTGGATGTGGCCGCGTCTGTCGCTGCACCCGCTGTAACTGAGGCCCTGCCAGCTGAACCTCCGCATTCCCCATTGCCCCCAGCACCACATATAATGACAAGTTGTTGGTCCTTGGTGCAAAAAGTGCAAGGGGTCTCCCGGCAGTTCCCATGTGCCATTTCCAATAGCGGTGTCTTGTTTGTGTGAAAGGGTCGCCGTAGCTGCTGGTACCCCTGTACCTGCTGTGCCATTGAACATAATGAATTATTTTAGCCTATGAATTGTTTTCTGTGACTTTTAGAGCCTAATTGTCTTGCCTAAGATGTAGCACATATCCAGTTTACTGTTGTGGATGTTAATTCCAGCTTCTCCTCCCCTGTTTGGGTGTAAGAATGAAGGTGTTGTTGCTCTCCCATAGACTTTAATGGTCATCGGCGATTATCGACTATCGGCTATCGGCATGATAATTTCAAAAATCTGTTATCTATAAGATGATGATTGTCAATACAATCGCTCATCACTAGTGCTTACAACTTGATTGTTCAATGAGAAGCTTATTTGTTTTCGGTTAGATGCTTGTAATACTAGGCTGCCCATTTGTCTAATCTAACATTTTCTTTTTAGACTCATGAAAACATGTTATGTGGTTTAGCAGCAATTTTCTGCCTCTCAGACCATATTGTATAATGTAGTAATACAGTCTGGTTTTGCTGAGGCATGATCACAGAATTGACTGCTATTCTTATTATATCAAACCAATGAAAATTCTAGAAGGAATGAATTATATAGTGCTTGTGATTTTAATGGGATGTCTGTATGAAAGGAAATGCAAGGTCATAGGATTTATTATCTATATTATCCTTGTCTTATGTATTGTATACTGGGGACAATCTAAGCTTGCATTTAAATGCAAAATCTGCAAAGAAAGATTAAACAGTGCAGTATATTTATTGTTAAACTTTTGTTCTGCGGCAAATGTAAAGGTCACCAATGCTGTCAGATTGTCAGATTTACAGGAATATGCCACATAGACTATTCCATTAAAAATGATATTAAGTAATGATGTAGGGAAGAGGTCAAAAGTTCCCAAAATCATAATAATTTTTCCAACTAAATATTTAAATACATAGTATTAATAATAATAGCTAATGCTGTATTTAACTAATTCAATTTATATTACAAAATGATACCCAATAGGATTCATCCTTCATATATCTGAAAAATGCATAAAGAATGGCCATGAATGAAAAGAGCTGATTTTGGCTCTCAGTGGGCACTTGTTCTACGGTACATTTTCTGACTACATATTTTCTTTACTTGTAAGTGCTAAAATAACAGTATGCCTCCAAGTCAACTATTTTAAAGTATTCCTTAACCCCTTAAGCCGAACGCCTGAAAAATACTTAAAGGGGTTGTGTGAGAAACCAGAAAAAATAAGAACACACAATGGAAGAATACTAAGGATAAGCGGTAAATATTCACCAATATACAGTATTAAAACAACTTACAGACGCTGTTATATCGCATTGTTTCGCTATGTTGGAGTTTCCTCCTCACTGGATGAGTGGGCGGAGCTACAGTTGCTAGGCACGCACTCTGAAAACTACATTTCCCACAAAGCCGCTTCCTCTCAGCTGAGCTGGAAAGCCCCGCCCCCACTGCTTCTCACAGCATCAGTTCTGCTGCCATCACTGGCTGTACCCAGACATATGCTTGTATGAGGCTGTGTTTCACATACAGATGTTATGTAACAATATTATCCTCATCTAATAAAATTGAATTTTTTCTATATCATGATATAGAAACTGGTTTATTGTGTGTGTACCTATACACCATTTTTGAGCCTGTAAAACAGTTAGGCCCCAATCATATTGTTCCCTGAAGAATGTGTTCCCACATACACCACAGGCTAACCATGGGAGACTACAGAACAAACATGGTCTTTTTGGGCCTTATTTGCTCTATGTCCTGTCGGTGTAAGCCATGTCCAGCACATAAAGCGCATCCGTGTGAAATTTATTTCAAGATGACGTACGGCCGAAACATGATGAGATGATGGGAGCCGGGCCTAGCTAAGAAACATCTATATATAGAGTGCTTTGCATTTTATGCATCTATGTATTTTTTTATGCTTGTTTCCCGGTATGTACGCCATGTTTGCAGGAGTTTTGTTTTTATGTCCTCCACTCTTTGGTGTAAATGATGTGTTATCTGTAATCTGTAGGTTGATACGATTCTGGCAATACCAAATACGTAGGGTTTTCCTCAAAAATTCAAACATTTTGTATTTTTGAAATCTGTGCCACAGTGCCATTTTCTGCGACCAGTAAGTTTTCTGTACTTCCACCTATGGACGGGAAGTGGGGGCTCATTTTTTGCAGTGTACTGTTTATTGGTACTATTTTGAGATAGGTGCAACTTTTTGATCACTTTTATTCCAATTTTATGGGACATGACCAAAATACTGCAATTTTGGCGTTCGGAATCTTTTTCTATGGTGTTCAGCGTACGGGATAAATAATGTTATATTTTAATAGATCAGAATTTTACAGACATGGTGATACCAATTATGTGTAACTTTTTTATATTTATTATACTATACATGAGCATACTTCATACATTGGAATGTCGCTGTACGCGTCCGTCATTGAATAATGAGTGTCTATGGGGCCGGCGAGCTGCCGGCCCCCCACCCCCGCTGCACGGCTGCTGGCGTAATTGCGGGGCGAAATCCGTCCCTGCAATTACGTCGGCAATAAGCCGTGTGAACATTGCCTTAGGCTATGTTGACATGGTGTCTTTTAGACCGCATTTTGGGGCGTAATTGCACTGCAACGCGACCCAAAATACGTCCTGTAATTACGGTAATCATAGCTCTCACACAGAGACAAGTCAATTCTTAGTGGATGTTCACACGGCTTAATTGCGGGGCGCAATCACGCCCCGCAATTATGCCGTATGGATGGGGGCGGAGCGGGGGCGGGGGCCCGGCACCTGGCTGGCCCATAGACTATCATTAATATCATTACTAGTATACGCGCCGCTAGTAAATGACATGTCACTTATCTCCCCCTGTGGCGGATTCGCCGATGGGGGAGAGGAGACGTAATCCATAGTTCTCTATGAGAACTGTGGATTACCGTAATGACTGGGCCGTATTTCAGTCCATAATTCACGCAGTACGCCGCAAATTACGGGCTGAAATACGTGCCCAAATAAGCTGTGTGAACATGGCCTTAGGCTATGTTCTCACGGTGTAATTGCGGTGCGCATTTCGCCACGTATTTGCGCTTTAATATGGGCGAGATGCACGCCGCTATTACGGTAATCCATAGTTCTCATAGAGAACTATGGATTACGGTTCCTCTCCCCACTTGTACTGTACGAGCGGGGAGATAAATAAAATGTCAACTACTTGCAGTGATTACGCGCGCAAATAATGCATGTCAATGGGGCCGAGCTCCCGAAAGACACGATGTACTGCAGCACGAACTGTAAGCGCCGCAATACATCGTGTGAACATACCCTTAGAACGGATCCGAAAGACGCAATGAGACACGCATCGGAGATCACTCGTGTGAATGCCAATGCGTGTGTTACATTGCAAGCAATGTAAAATCACACTGCTCATTGCTAGATGAGATGGATTCAAACACGCATCTAAAAACATATATTCACACGGACAGAACACACCGTGTGAAAATACCCTGACTTTCTTTGTTGCCCATAGCAACCAATCAGAGCTCCCTTTTCATTTCATATAATGCTCTGGAAAAATCAAAGTTGAGCACTGATTGGCTGCTATGGGCAACAAAGACAGTCTAAGGCCATGTTCACACGAATTATTTGGGCGCGGATTGGAGCCGTACTGCGCGCCATATTTGTGCTGCAGTACGGCTCCAATCCGTCCCAGTAGCTACGGTAATCCACAGTTCTCATAGAGAACTATGGATTCCGTCTCCTCTTCCTGCTCGGCAAATCCGCCGGGCGGGGAGAAAGTGACATGTCAATTATTTATGGCGGGTACGCCTGTCCTCTGCCTGTACTCTGGGACGGAGGACGGGTTTCTGAGGCAGAAGGAGCTCGGCGGCTATCTTGTCCAGTCACACTGAGTATCCCCTTGACAAAACGAGCAGACTTGGCTAAATAAAGGTATTTAGTAATTTTATTATCATCACAAATTCTTTATGTAGTTTATTTTCTTCTATTCCCGGAGAACCCCTTTAATGACCAGCACTTTTTTTTTTGTTTTTTCCTCCTTGCGTTTCAACAACTTTTTAATTTTTTTTCAATGAGGCAGTTGTATGAGGTCTTGTTTTATTTGGGAAAAGTTCTCATGTTTAGTGGAATAGTTTAAGTTCACCTATGAACTATTGCAAATTTATTTTTTTTTGGGGGGGTTTTTACATTTTTTTTACACCATTCATATTTCACATTTAATAACTCATTAGATTAATTCTACAGGTAATTACAGCTGTGTGGATACCTAATATGTATAGGTTTTTTTTGTGTGTGTAGTGTATGCACAATTATTTTTCATTAAATATTTATTTTTATTTTATTATTTATTTTACTTATTTTTTTCTATACTTTATGTTTCTTACTTTCTTTTTAAATCCCATGAAGGGATAACTGTTTTACATTTTTTTTTACACTTAATAATGTATTAGCATATTCATATATGCTAATACATTATAATCTGTGTCAGTTTGACACAGGCAGCGATCAGAGCAGCACACAGTGTATCCTGATCGCTGGTTTGTTACACAGACAGCCCCAGGGCTACTCTAGGTCCCCAGGGCTGACTGTGCAGCCATTCCCCGGGCACTGTCGAGTCACCATGAGTCTTGATCACCCAAGAGAACAAGGGAAAGCCCTTTAATTATTCTGAGGTCATGAACTGTGGCAATCAAAGGATTAAGCGCCGGGGAGCGGTAGTTATCCCCGCTCCCCAGCACTTGCAGGAGCTGAGCTAGGAACAGGGTTGTGTAGTACCCCGAGGTCTACAGCAACACCGAAAGACATAGCTGCAGACGAACGACCTAAAAATAGCTGCCGCCAAAAGACGGCTGATGGTCGTTAATTGGTTAAAAGTGGCCAGAGTAATAAATTATGTAAAGGAATCAGATTTAGCAGTACTGTATGCCTTTAACCCTCTGACCCCTTGAATATCTTTAAGCCCGGTTCAGACGGCTTATTCAAGTAATAATTGCGGGACGGATTTCGCCTGCAATTACGGCTTGAGTAAGGGACGGGGCGGGGGCGCTGCTCGCCGGCCCCATAGACTTGCTTTATCCACAGCGCATATCCCGCCGGGATAATGAACATGTCACTTTCTCCCCGCCCGGCTTATTCGCCGAGCGGGGAGGAGAGATGGAATCCACAGTTCTCTATGAGAACTGTGGATTACCGTAATGGCTGGCACGGATTCCAGCCATATTGCAGCGCAGTACAGTGCGCAATACGGCTGGAATCCGTGCCCGAAATAGGCCGTGTGAACGGCCCCTTATTTTTGTCTGTTTCTTACTTTCTAATGTAGAGTACCATATATACTCGAGTATAAGCCGACCCGAGTATAAGCCGAGGCAACTACTTTTGCCACAAAAACTGGTAAAGCTTATTGACTCGAGAATAATCCTAGGGTGGAAAACTCAGCGGCTACTGGTGAATTTTAAAAATAAAAATAGTACCAAAAAAATTACATAGGTAGTTTAATGTCCCCCATAGGCAGATTAGGCAGTTTAATGTCCCCCCTAGGCAGGTTTTAAAGGCAGTTTAATGTCCCCCATAGGCAGATATAGGCTGATATAGGCAGTTTAATGTCCCCCATAGGCAGATATAGGCTGGTATAGGCAGTTTAATGTCCTCCATAGGCAGGTTATAGGAAGTTTAATGTCCCCCATAGGCAGGTTATAGGCATCTATAGGCAGTTTAATGTCCCCCATAGGCAATTTATAGGCAGGTATAGGTCATTATAGGCAGGTATAGGTCCCCCTAGGCAGGGTATAGGCAGGTATAGGTCCCCCTAGGCAGGAAATAGGCAGGTATAGGTCCCCAAGGCAGGCTATAGTCAGGGAATAGGTCCCCCTAGGCAGGCTATAGGCGGGTATAGGTCCCCCTAGGCAGGCATAGGCAGGGTATGGGCAGGTATAGGTCCCCTGGGCAGGCATAAGGCAAGTTAAAAGGCAGGGTATAGGCGGTATAGGTCCCCTATTCAGGCTATAGGCAAGTATAGGCATGGTATAGGCAGGTATAGTTCCTCATAGGCAGGGTATAGGCAGGGTATAGGCAGGGTATAGGCAGGGTATAGGCAGGGTATAGGCAGGGTATAGGCAAGTATAGGCAGGGTATAGGCAGGTATAGTTCCTCAAAGGCAGGTATAGGTCCCCTAGGAAGGCTATAGGCAGGTATAGGCATGGTTTTAAAACAAAAAAAACCCACTTAACTCGATCCCCGCTGCTCCGTCTCCCGGGCGCGCTCCTCGGTCTTCTCGGCACAGGCGGGTGATGTCATCAGGCCGCGCACCGCAAGCGTGATAAAAACGCGCTCCCTTTGTGCCGGAAACTTCTGGACAGCCGCGAGTCTGCGGCCGCCCGGAGTCCACTGCGGAGCACGGAGCGCTCGCTCTCTGTTCCGCAGTTGTATCTCTTCACCTGCATGCGCTCCGGAGGAGTCGCATGCAGGGGAAGAGATTTCTGACAGCGCCCGGGCCACCGCAGTGTCTGGACGCTGTCAGCTGTACTCAGCCTTCAGTTATATGCGCTCCCTGAGATCGTGGGATAACTGAAGTGTCCCTGCCGGCGTCCGGGCCATCGTAGCGCCCGAGCGCCGACAGTGACTCCAGTATAAGCCGAGGAGGGATTTTTCAGCATATTTTTTGTGCTGAAAAACTCAGCTTATACTCGAGTATATACGGTATGTCCTACTGTTTAAACTCTTTGAAAAATCCTATTGTTGGATTAATTTACCATTATACAAAACATTTTACAGGCCCTCAGATTCATAGAACCAATACTACGGAAAGTGGTATGCTAGAATAAAAAATATTTATATATACATTTACTTGAGGATGAATGTGCTTGTTTCACTGTTCCACTATAACCAATGCAGCTGGTAGAATAATTTTACTTATTAACTGTTCCACTAACACTGCTTCTCTCTGCTAGTCACTTAACTGGTTACCTATTTCGTCCAAAATGTGAGTTTTATTAATTAAAGCCCCTAACCATAGTTCTACTATATGGTACTATTTTTACGCACTCAATATAGTACTCTATACATGTACAGTGCATGACAATTTATGGTGTAGAAGGACACAAGGTACTTTTGTGGATGGACGGTATGTGTCACTGATATATCCCTGGCATTGGTGAAGTAAAAAGCCAACAATTTCTTCTGTGTCAGTAACTAATTTGTTAGTTCATAGAACAGCTGCTTTATGCGGCTGATTCAGGTCTGGCTTTTTACTGGAATGGCCACGGAGATGGGCCATTCCCACATTACAGGTCCAGGCTTTACCAGGCCTGTAAAGCCTGGAGAGGGAGAGAGAGCAGGGAGTTTGGGTCCAAAATTGAAGTTGTGTCAGTCTGCAGCATGGAGAGTTTTGTGCCAGAAGCTTAAGCGTGCTCTGTCATTTCATGGGAGGCTGGCTAAAGGCTGGTACACATTCCTGATAAATCCTGATGGGTGAGATCGCCAAGCACTGGTGAAGGACTTATCTGAGACTGTTTAAGTTAAAGCTGAAGTAAGCTGTGTTTCTGTTGTGAAAACTGACCTCATGTGGAATCTGTTGGTGAAATAAACGGCTTGTGTTTTCTACCATATCGCTTGCATGCCAGTCTGATTAACCTGACACTACCATATCAGTTAATTGCCACAGTGGGTACATTTTTTCTATTTATATGGCCATTGTATGACACTTTGTATTTGGATATTGCACAACATTTTCTAACATGCTTTAAGGCTGGGTTCACATCAGACTTCCCATCAGAAAAAAAAGGCATGTTGTCTTCGGCAGAAATCCTTGATGATACATAGGATTTATGACAAGAATATTAATTACCTCCGATTTGGATGTGGGTTAGCCCCATATTAATGGGGCTAACCCGCGTCACTCCTCTCAGAGCAGAACCCACTATAAAGAATAAGCATGTTCATTTTTTTTTCCTTCTCCATGGATATGAAATCTGTGGTGTGGAAAATCTGCGCTGTAGTTCACTGTGTGAACTTCAGCATGGACTGACCATTCAAGTGAATAGCCGTTGGGACACACAAGGATTTTAACGAGTAATCCAACATGGAATCTGCTTTGAAATTCTCATTAAAATCTGTTTAGAAAAAGAGATATTCTTAATTTTTAGAGTTAGGGTTTCATTAAACAGTGAAGTCCAACTCATACAAATGTAACTTTTTTCAACATGTACAAAACTGTTGAGCTATTTTCATGAAAAGTTTGTATCATCATGTACCTGTGGGGGACAGGTAAAAGAGCTATACCTATATGCTCACTTTCTGGTCTGTGAGAACAAAGAGGTACTTGGAACCTCCCAAACACCAGAAAGGAGAGTGCCGCGCATATGCCTCCACTCTCTGTTCTGAATGGAGGAATTTGGGGATTAATTTTCAGGATAAGACCTATCTTTGGGACACGCACCTATTTTACACTTATAGTACATCCTAGATATATGCCATAAATATCTGAGATGGGAACACCCATTTAACCTTTTTATAGCATGCCAGGGATATATCCCCTTACCTAGACTAAGCCCCTAAACCTTTCACAATGCATATAGATACCTGTAGGTACTCTATATTTTAAGTTTTCTTCATTTAATTGTATTTGCTTTATCCCTTGTCCATCATGTGATGTAGTATCCATGCAGTACAGTACTGGACAGTCTTAGGGTATGTTCATACGGTTAATTGCGGCACATATTTCACTGCGTATTTGTGCTCTAATACGCACAAAATGCGAACCGCAATTACAGTAATTCATAGCTCTCACAGAGAACTATGAATTATGTGTCGTCTCCCCCGGCATACAATATGATTGTATTGTACGCTGGGGGAGAGAAGTGACACGTCAATTGTTTGCGCCGCTTATGCTATGGAGTTACGCATACTTCCAAAATACCCAGCTTATTGCGGCGTATACAGTATGTGCCTCAATATGCCATGTAAACATACCCTTAGAGGTTAAAGTCGACCATAGGTGTAATGTCTGTAATATTGGTTATCCAAGAGCCCCTAGGTATATTTATTATTAGTAAACAAAATGTAATAACGGAAGCAATTAGCAGTATAATAGTTGATTTCTATAAAGGTAGTTAGTATTCATAAAAATAATTATCTTTTAAAAAAGAAATTATATAACCTTATAACTGTAATTAAAATAATTGTGCAGACAATAGAATGATTATGATAATGATTTAAGAATTATGAATGCATGAAAATACATCAGTAAATAAGAAATCTTAGATATGCAGGATTGGCTTATGCAAATGACAGAATATTAATGAAATACATTTTTTGCTTCAGCATATAAATGTAAATAGGAAGTTCCAATCCTTTTCCCTGTCAGTACAAAACAAAACGCGCGCGTGCGCGCGCGAGCGCCGCGGACAAGAGCAGTAGGTCCCACAGGCTTACTTACTGGCAACAATCTTCTTCTGTTTTAAGGGCCAGAAGTAAACCGCACCCTTCTGACCTGAACCAGCTGCCTTTTATATTGCTGGTAAGGCCGGGGTTGGAGCATGGGAGCTAACTTTCCCAGCCAGAGAGCCTGGGACCCGAGCATACACATACAAATAGTCTTAGTGGCACAATGCTAATGGGTTTTCTATATCACAAAGGCCAGCCAAGGGCGAGCCAAATGCCTTCCACAATGAGATCCTAAACTACCCAAGGAGGGGGGGGGGGGGGAGGGGCGGCTACTCCCGACCACACCCCAGCACACAAGCTCTATGGGCCTGCTGGGGGGGGGGGGCGGTCAGTCACTACAGCCCGAACACCAAGCCCCAGTGGAGCGCAGGACCGGGGGGGGGGGGGGGGCGGGCTGTACACCGGCCCCCCCCCGGGGGGGGGGGGGGGGGGTCATCAATCGGATCGGCCGAAGAACCACGGCGCTGGGGGCGCCGGGGGGCTAAGGGTCCCAAACCTGTTGACCTTCTATATAAGCCCCCATCTTTCCCCATGAAAAGTTGATAGGTTATGCACCTTCTACCACCATTCAGTGAACCCTTGAGAAAGCATCTACATTGCCATGCAGCTTGGCTGACTTGTACTCCACAGAATACTTAAAATATTGTAGTGCCAGAAACCATCTTGTCACCTGGGCATTGTTCCCCGCATCCATTGTAAGGGAGCATAATCGGACACTAACTTAAACCTCTTACCTAATAGGTAGTATCTTAAAGAATATAAGACCCACTTGATTACCAGACACTAATTTTCTATGATGGAATAATTTCTCTCACACAGGGACAATATCCTGCTCAAATAAACTACCATATTTCTTCCCCATTTATTTCTTGACAGCCCCCACCCCAAATCTGATGCATTGGTCTGCACAAATCACTGCTGAGAGAAGGCAGGAGCTACCAACACTGGCTGCTTACATAGAGCCAGCTTTAGCTTCTGAAAAGTCACTTCACCTTCTGGGAATCACTTCACCATGGCCAATTTTGTGTCTTTAATGAGGTCAGTCAAGGGCACTATGATTACTGCAAATTTTGGGGATGAACCTTCCACAATAGCCAACAATCCCTAGGAAGGCCCTGACTTACCTTTTGTGAGTGGCCGTGGCCAGCTCCTGATTGCCTCCACTTTTTTTATTTGTTGCTTTATCTCATCCTTTCTCTTTATATACCCCGTGTATCTGGCTTCCTCCATCCCAATGGCACACTTGCTATCATAAAACCATCCATGTTTCACAGTTGGGATGGTGTTCTTAGGCTTCCAAGCTTCTCCCTTTTTTTCTTCAAACATAACGATGGTCATTATGGCCAAACAGTTCAACTTTTATAGTTTTGGTGGACAACGCGGCAGCCTCAGGACATCTCCAAAAAAATAGTAGGTTCTTTGGTGCATTTTCCAACATTAATCAGGCTTTGATATGTTTCTTTTGGTGTAATGCTTCTTCCTAGCAGTTGGCCTTTCACCCATGTTAATACATACTCTGTTTCACTGTGAACTAATTGACACAATCTTACCAGCTCCACCCCATCATCTTCACAAGTCTTTTGCTCTTGGTGATATGCACATGTCGGTACCAAAGCACGTCATCCTCCTAGACATAGAACTCATCACTACCTTCCAGATTGGTATGATGCTGAACATATCCATCTTGTTTGTACTTGCGTATAACTTGTTTTGTACATATGGACGATGGCACCTCAGGTTTCTGAAAATTGCACCCTAGTATGAAACCAGGACGTATGAACTTCCACATTCTCTTCCTGATATCTGGCTGATTTCTTTAAAATTTTCCATGATTTTCACACATAAGCATTGTTTTGTGTGTGCGTTAAGAATAAATCCACAGTCATTTCTTTAATCACTCAGATAAAATAGTGTTTGTGCGATTGCGTGGGTTTGCGTGTAGTTGGAGATCGTGCGATAGTCGATAGGAGCGTGGTGGTGGGCGGCCGCGATCGATAATGGTTTTTCACGATAGTGAGCATCGATTATGAAGCGATTACCATTAATTTCTATGGAGAGCACAACACCTTCATTATTACTCCCTAACACAGTCTGAGAAGCTGAAATTAACTCCACAACAGTCAAAATGATACGTGCTACATCTTAGGTACTGCACTTAGGTATAAAAGTCACAGAAAAAAAAGTCACAGACCATTCTCTCTCCCTGTCTTTTTACCCAGAAGCAGACCTTAAAACCTCATCACCCACAAATTAAATAGTGCCAGATGCAGTAATGATTTGAACCATCATGTTTACTTGAACTGGAGCATGTGAATATCCCTGTCCTGGAAGCAGCAGAGCCCGAATAAACTGCATGACCCCCATGATTTAAAAGTGCCCAAAAAGAGTCCTTTCAACCTCCATTTTATTGAACTGGACTCTAACCTGATTATGTCCTGTACCGACTGAAGACCATTAAACCTTCTTGACCCACATTTTAAAAAGTGCCAGAAAAAAGGATCTTCAACCTCCCATTTTAGTTGAACTGGGACATATACTTCGGCAGCGAGCGCGGTGGGCCAGCAGTTATGACCATAATACCTGATGACCCCCAGATTACAAAGTGCCCGGAAAAAGGAGTCCTTTACAAACACCATTTTTGTTGAAAACTGACATTGACTAAATGCATACCCGTTGATCGCACAGCAGACCCATCCCGATGTTACAGGGGTTCGGTGAGAGCCCAGGCTAGTCCGTCATCTATAAAACACCAGTTAAATGCCCTGATGACCAGCAACACAAACTGTCGTGGAGTGCGATCGCGTGCAAGTGCGGAACGTCGGAGGTGTGAGAACTCCAGCCTCCCAGTACACAGTCATGACCGGTACGATGATAGTCGCGCGAGCCGTATAATGCGTACCAATGAGCTTCAATTGAAAGACTGGTGGTTAACGCTGCTGTATCTCACAGCTACATGACCCCAAAAATTATAAAATACTTCTCAACATTTTCGTTAAAATTGGATAGGAGAAATGCCACTAAGAAGCCACATTTTTTCTGTTCCAAAGACCATGATTATTGCTGTATCTTCACAGCTACATGACCCCAAAAAATTATAAATATGAGCTTACGTCAGCCACTATTAAAAATTGGAGGAAAAATGCCACTTAGAAGCCACATTTCTGTTCCAAAGACCGATAATATCTCTGTAGTCACACAGCAAGCATGACCTCAAAACCATTGACAATGCAAAACTTCTTAAATAAATGAAGTAAATGAATACGGTGTTGTTCATGAAACCTTTCTGTACTTTACGCGTGTGCGAGCGCGAGCGCCGCTCGCGACAGAGAATAAAAAGGAAAAGAAATTATAATTGCAGTAAAAATGACATTTAGAAAAATTAAAATTTTCAAGAGACCATTTTCTGTTTGAAAAAGAATGTGAAGTAGACCCAACTATAGACGCGGTGACCTCGCAATTGGGCCACAACTCATCAGAGATCCATGCCTGATTCAACTTGTAATGAAAGTCAAACGATCCACATTAATCTTGGAAAGCCGATGCGTTTGTCTGAGAGAGAGGTCGCGAGCGCGAGCGCGCGAGTGAGTGGCATGATGTCCACTCAGATATGACCCTGGCTCTGGCGCGCGTGCTGCCGCGCAGCGGCGGGGAGCGGTATTTCGGATGTGACGTGATGGTCCATCTCACCATTCTTCCATTTTGGATACCCAAAGTCTATTGGGTCCGAACACATGCAAAAACATCGTTGTGGTTGAAGAACCAGATAGTCCATCACCAGGACTTAAGCTGATCTCTGTGTGTTGGATGTGGAGCCCGTGCGCGAGAGTCAGGCTTTTGTTGAGGAGGTTAAACAAAATTGCCAAGGGTCACACCATTAGGGCTCCGCCACCTGCCTGCTGCTGCCGCTACGCCTACTTGGCACTCTACTGCTGTCACGTCGCTGAGTGGTTCCACCGTGACATTTGGGGAACGAAGCAGAACGCAACAAAGTCTCCAGTTGATCAATCAGCAAGGTCTCCATTTCCTGCATTTTTACGTCTCTTTTGGGTGGTGGAAGAAAGTGCGAGTTTTGTTTTGGTACCGGGATCCAGGAGGCCCACCCCAGTAACTTTGTTCCATTGTGAGGCCTTAATGCGAGGATCATGTTGAGGACATGGAGCAATCCAAGCACTCAGTGAGAGATGGAGCCTTGATTTCCACCAAGCCTCTGGGTCAGGGGCACTAGCAAGCTGATCTGCCCCTCATCTTTCCGAGCTGCGTCCGCCCTCAATTCGCGCCGACCTCATTTCCAAGGCAGGGACGTCGGTAAAATCGTTTCTAGGAATACCTCCACCTCCTCCTCCCTCCTCCTCCATCCTCCGCACAAGCTTCAACACAGCCCTGACTTGCCTAGAGTATGCACCCTAGAGCTGATGCGCCACCTTGCACTAGCTCGGACCCCGAACCACTTGCCTAATGAAGACCGATTAAATTGTGAAACTGTCGGCCTTGTGATTTGACGGAGAGAAAGGCGTCCGTTCCGGCATCTGTGTCCGTCCCTCCTCCCTCCTGCGGGACCTGTTGTTTCAGAGTGTCCAACGATCGTTCAGAACTAAGATCACCACAATCCATGCTGATCGCGCGTGGGCATTGTCCGCAGCTGAACATTTTGGGTGCTTCTTCAAAACTGGCAAGATGTGGCAGAGCTCTTTCACCTGCCCCACTCTCGTGGTTCAACACCCCAGTGCCCGCACTCGCTTGCTTTGTCCAGGCCATGTTCACTATCGTTGCTGCGTAATGGCATTGCGCTGCTGCCACAATCGACTGGAGATGTGGAGGTTGAATTCACCAGCGTGTTGCCCGGTTACAATGAGACGGTTGACGGGTAGCCAGCTGACGCTGCAAAGCAGCCAGGCGGGACGAAAGCAGTGCGAACCGGGCGAAGTGCGAACTCACCCAGCTCAGACCTCGAGCCTTCTTCAGCAGGCATCCCAGACCCGGTAGCTCTTTAGAAATTTCGGAGGACAAGGTTCAACGACATTGCCCAGGCAATGGATGTGCCTTCCAGCTACCGATCTTAAGGGCTGCCACAGATTTCGCCCGTTAACGCTCACCACCATACCTTCACAAGGTTCTTGGTCACCCAACCGCGCTCGGTCTCGTTGCGGAAGCCGTCCACAAAGCTTCCTGACCTGTGTGTGGACGGTCTCCAGAGGCGAGATTAATTTTCAACACGGCCTGGTGACTCTGGCAAGTGATGCCACCAGGGGACCTTTGGGGAAAGAACCCTCACCGATCCCTGCGGTTTTGAAGAGCGTGCGCCGGAGCCTGAAGCCTCCGTCACCCCCTAAGACCATCCACCCAGCTCACCCATGACTGTCACAGAGATAAAGCACCTGGGCCGTTCTTAAGCGTGGGAGGTCCATTGTCGTGGTGAATGGACTTTTTTTTCCGACACAGAAGCAGACAACGCGCTTGAAATTTTAGATGACAACTGCTGGCCTGGGCAGGACGCTTTTCCCTGGCAAAGAAATGCACCTGCCGGCATCTGGTAATTTTGGGCAGGGCCGAGGGCCATGACGTGCGGAACCCATCTGTGTCCACCCAACGGAAAGGCACATTTTCACAAGCCAAAAGCCTGCAAGCCGACATTCAGGCTTTTGGCTTTGGAATGTTTGGGTTAAAAGTTTCTCTTCTCCCAAACTGGAAGACAGAAGGCTGCTGCTTAGACGGGCCGCTGTACGTTGCGTGAGTGCCGTAGAGCGTGAGCGCGCCGACTGGGCGGTAGGATAAGGGTAGGATGGGTCCTCATGCTGTTGGTGCTGGTGTACTTGGTCGACGGTGGAGGCTGAGCGGAGGCTGATACCCTGATCATGACTCTGAGAGAACATGGCATCTTAGAACGCTTGGTGGTGGCAAGAGGAGGAAGCGGAGACATAGGGGGTGACAGTGGTCTAAGCCCCTTCAGTCGGCCTTTTTTGCCAAGTGTTCCCTTCCATTTCACTTCACATTCGCTGCATTGTACTAGACTGTAGGGTTGGTTACCAGACGGTGAGAAGGTTCTTTCTTCTTGCCTCTACTTATGCTTTACGGCAAAGCGGCATATGACTTCGCTGGGTGAATCAGAAGTGCTTTCTCCAAAGAAGCCCAGGCTTGAGAGGTCCCTGGACCTTTTGACGCGATAACGAGACGGGTTTGCGCTGACCGTGGCTGGCGGAATCATATCAGCGGACTTTCTGCGACCGCCCTCTCATCTCCCTTTTTGGTGCGGGACCCTAATTGACACTCTCTCTCTGCGCGCGAGCGTGAGCGAGTAACTCCTCGTCCACTGATGAAGCGCTCACGATAGCAAATTTCTGCGGAAAATAGACCAGATGGAATCCGCAATGGTCGTCTCGATCATCATCATCAACACAGTGACTTGTCTCCTGACTACTGCATCCAGAAGCCCCCCCTGCGGCTACAATCAGGCTCACTTGCAAGGCGTTGCAAGTGACCGCGCCCTGATTTTTGCACGATTGACCCCGGCTTCCTTCACCTCCTCTGATGGCATCATAACTGGCTCAGAGCATACTAAATTCATCCTCTTAATTCTTTTAACATGCCCTTCTGACCCCAACCGCATTTTGTGCATCAAAGAGTTCATCAACAATGGATTAGAGCGCGCGCGAGAGTGTGAGTGCGTACACATTGACATTTGGGCTGCTTCAGTTTTGGACGATGCTGATGATGCTGATGACGACATTTGTGGCCGTGACTGCGAGGGGAACAGGAGGTAAGACTGCTAGATGCAGGTAGCTTAACCCACTGATGACAGAGTTGGGCGACGATGTTCGTTTCTGATTTCACAGGGCCCGACCCAGCGATGACAGCCTACGTCCTGCAACTGACGATCAGTCGAGTCGCATGTCGTGAGTGAGATGGTCCGCCAGCACTGTAAGGAGCACCTTATCTCACGACCTCTACTCCATGTGCTACCACGCACTCTTTCTCGTTACCAACCATGCATTTCTGCTTCCATGTTCAGAAAATATAAAAATTTGATGAAGGTATGGAATAGTTTTTGGAAAGTCTCTATTAAAAGAAGACGCAAATGCACAGCTATTCTCAAATCCCTCTAATCACAACAATTCTGATTCAAATTTAACTGCAATAGTTCAATCAACAATCTGGACTTGGTCAAAAGTCAAAAACAACGTATCTGTTATGTTTAGGTATAATTAACGGTATTTTGGAGAGATCGCGCGCGAGTTTCGCGCGGAGGAGGCGACGCGGTGAGGGTTGTGACGACGAGCTGCGAGAGTCGAGTGAGAGAATAGCTCAGAGGCGAGTGAAGTGCGATGCGAGGTGCTGAGCGCGAGTGCGCGCGCGCGAGGGCTGGTGCGCAAAATTCAAAAACACGTAACTCTTATGTTTTGTATAAATAAACGATATTTTAGTTGCACCTTTCAATTCACCTGTGTGAATATAGAATTGCTGTTTTAAGATTTAACGTAGATGCAGCGTCAATGAAACAATGCTGGGTGTGCAAAAGACAAAAAACACGTAAGTGTTATGTTTGGATATAATAAACGTATTTTTGCACCTTTGCGCGAGACGCGCGCTGTGGTGAGTTATAGAATTGCTGTTTTAAGATTTACGTGGACTGCTGCTCAAATGAACAATGCTGGTGCGCAAAAGTCCAAAAACACGTAACTGTTTATGCTTTTGAAATTATAACGTATTTTTTGCAACCTCAATTCACCTGTGTGAATATAGAATTGCTGTTTTAATATTGTACGAGATTTGCTGCGTCCAATTGAACAATGCTGGGTGCGCAAAAATCGAAAAACACGTAACTGTTTATGTTTTGGTATAAATAAACGGTATTTTTTTGGCACCTTTCAATCACCTGTGGTTAATAAGAATTGCTGTTTTAAGAGTACGTAGATTGCCTGCGTCAATGAACAATCCTCTGGGTGTGCAAAAGTCAAAAAACACGTAACTGTTATGTATTTGATATAATAAACGGTATTTTTTGGCACCTTTCAATTCACGCTGTGGTGAATATAGAATTGCTGTTTAAGATTTTACTTAGAGCTGCATCAATGAACAATGCTTGTGCGCAACAAGTCAAAAAACACGTAACTGTTATGGTTTGATATAATAAACGATTTTTTTTGCCACCTTTCAATTCACCTGTGGTGAAATAGAATTGCTGTTTTAAGATTTACTAGATCGCGTCAATGAACAATGCTGGGTGGCGCAAAAGTCAAAAAACACGTCACTGTTATGTTTTGGTATAAAAAATAACACGTATTTTTGCACCTATTGTTTTATTTTTTTCATTCACCTGTGGTAATATAAAAATTGCTGTTTAAGAATTACTAATCTGCGTCAATGACAATGCTGGGTGCCGCCGGAATCAAAAAACACGTAACTTTATGTTTTGTGAATTAATTAACGCGACGAGAGATATTTGCACCTTTCAATTCACCCTTGAGTGAGTAAGATATAGAATTGCTGTTTTTAAGATTTACTAGATGCTGCTGCGTCAATGAACAAATGCTGGGTGCGCAAAAGTCCAAAAACACTAACTGTTATGTTTTTGGGTATAATAAACGGTATTCTTTTGCACCTTACAAATATCACCTGTGTGAATATAGAATGCTGTTTTATTAAGATTTACTGATGCGCGTCAATGAACAATGCTGGCTGGTGCGCAAAAGTCAAAAAACACGTAACTGTGATTGTTTTCGGTGACATACTACGGTATTTTTGGCAACAAACAACCTGTGCTGACTACAAGATTGCTGTATTTGTAATTTAAACTGAAGGTGGAATATATCAACAGCACCAGGTGTAATGGGTAAAATTGAAAATTGGATCACCTATCTGAAATGTATACTGGATAATAAAAGTGGAGTTTTGCAGCTAACAAAGAGACCCTGGCAGTTACTAGAAATGATGTGAGGTCCGAACATAATTTCAGTCTGCCCACGAGAGAGCCGGGAAATATTTCCCAATAGCAAACTGTTAATAATAAGATATCCACACAATTCTACACTAGGTCTTGTTGAACTTTTTAATCAGTTTTCGTTTATTAGATAGAGAAGCTTGTCTGTGTTCAGCCCGCGGCCCCCCCCCCCACCCCCCCGCTCCCACAGCCGTAATTTACAGCGGTAGATCCCTGCTGAGAGAAGAGAGAGGAGCGAGCGAGATGCGAGAAGCAACATAAATCTTCAAATGAGCTAATCTCACTAAATTGGAAGGATCACAGCTAATAGAAGGTTTCTCTGTAAAATAATACTAATTTCGCTGAGCTGTTTGCCACAGCAAGCGCAGGTCCTATCCCTATGAAGACGCTGAGAGACAACTGAGCTGAAACAGGAAACCTGTTCTATGTAAAAACTAGGGAGCGCATGTGATTTTTCAGCAATCGCAACCATACACATCCCAGTCATGGACTCGCACCACCACATCTCACACCCTGCATCTAATCTGTAAACTGATTTGCTGGCCGCCAAAATCAGGAAGCATCGAAAAAAGCGCGATATTAATAGATGAATGCTCAGATTTTAACCTTATTTATCGCATATCTGAAATTTCGATAACCATAAAACCTTGCCGATTTCAACTTTGTCCTATAAAAAACTAAAAAAAGATCGCTCAAACACTACTCATAAACTTCCATTGAGCGGAGGGTGGTGACAGACGGAGAGCGAGGAAGAGTGGGGTGTCCCATAATTGCTTAAAGGCATAGTAATCTAGTGTATTAAACTTTTGACTTTGCAGAAGGTAATAAAAGATGCCTTAAAAATTTCTCTCTCGCTCATTATTCGGCATTTTGCAACTATAAATAATTTTGGTAATCCCAATTGACCTAAATAGGTAAGGTTTATTCTGATTTCATGTGCGATAGTGAGAAAAACATGCATATGTGTCTTTTTACATAGTGTATGTAAACTTCTGGTTTAAACTGTATATATATTTGCATACACTATATAAAAAGACACATATGCATGTTTTTCTCACTATCTGACTCACTATCTGACAGGTTTATTGGGAACATCTGAATAACTTAAAGACACACCTGTGGATGTATTTTAAATGCACACCAGAAACACATTGCTTCCCATGTGTAACATCATGGGGAAATCTGAAGAAATCAGCCAAGATATTAGCAAGAGAATTGTGGACTTTCACACGCCTGGTTCATGATGAGTTGTGGAGCAGGAGTTCCAGATACATGAAGGACCTCTGACCAAAAGCAAAAGTCCTTGTGAAATTGCGGAAGCTGGAAAGATTGTGTCATTATCCACAGTGAAACAAGAAATGTATCAACATAGCCTGGTAAACACTTGTCCAGGAAGAAGCCATTGCTCCAAAAGTAACATATAGAGGCTAGAATAATGTTTGCAAATCAAACAGAACAAAGACCTACATTTTGGAGACAGAACCTGTGATCGATGTACTATGACTGAACGTTTTTGGCCAGCGCGAGTGCGCGCGAGCGCGATCACGTTTTTGGCATGAAAATGGGTAGAAGCTTGGAAGGCTAAGAACCCATCCTAACTGTGAAACACGGGGTGGCATCCGACGCGAGAGAGAGTGTGGTGTGAGAGGTGATGTTTGCTGCAGAGGACTGGTTACACTTCAACAAAAAGAAGGCACATTAGTGAAAGAAGATGAAGTGGCCAATACTGAAGCAACGCGGAGCGAAAAGACATCAGCCAGGAATGGAATGAATGGACATTCGAAACATGCTTGCCGAAACTGGTTACAAAGTGGCTTAAGAGGAGACCACGTCAATGTTTTAAAGGTTCCATCACAAAGCCCTGACTCAAGCCTATTGAAAACTGATGCGCGCGCGGTAGTGCGAGGTGCAAGCCGTACAGGGCGACCAAGGTGGACCTACAAATATATGCTCAGTTAGAACAGTTCTGGTCAGGGAAATGTGCAAAAATCCTACCAATTATTTAGAACTTGTGGAAGGGATATCCAAAACGTTTACCCATGTTTAAGAGCAATGAGTACCAATATACTAATGAAAATGGTTGTAAACTTTAGACTTTGCCAGAAAGAGAGTCATAAAAAAAAAAATGCCGAGACGCGCGAGAGAGAGACGAGAGCATCCATATTATATCGGCATTTGGCAAAATATAAATAATTTTGGTAATCCTAATTGACCTAAAATGGAAGGTTTAGGTAAAAGTGACGTTTCAGAGGTAAGCGATTAAAACAATGCAATATTTGTCTTTTTGTATAGTTATTAAACTTCAGGTATATCTAGAATGGCGAATGATCAACGAAGTGGAATTCATTTAGAATTTCAGGAAAACTTCAGTTCTGAACGAAGTCGAAGTTTGGGGTACTTCGCGTGAACGAAGCGTTTTTTTGATTGATAAAATGGCTGCGAGCACATGGCGTTACATGGGGCAAAGAACTCTGGGAGGAAGAAAGGCATAGCCTACATGACATGTGCAGAGATGAAGCCAATCAGAGACCGGCGGGATTCTGTGACGTCACCGCACTATATAAGTCCGGGCGCGACGCTGGGAGCTCATACCGCTCTCACTGTACTAATTAGGGAAGGTGCTGCCACGGCTGCTTATGATATCTCTTACTAAAGAACTCATTTTTATACAGTGATTTTTGGGGGGTGTCACAGCTTGTCTCAGAGACTGCTTCTCTTACGTTCTAATTCTGATTTTGTGGAGTATTGGAACTGAAGTCCAGTGTGCGTCCAATGCAGCTGCATATACATTTTAATGCTATCTGCTATCTGCTCACAGCACATTGAATATCCAAGGGTTATCTAAGCCTGTTCCTGTTGTATTCATTTAAAGAAACAGCGTTTTTACAATCCAAATACCACTTCATTTTTGGTTGCTCATTTCTTTTGCACAATTTACATCCAGGGGTTAATTAAGCGTTGTTCTGCTGTTGTGGTCACCGCCAAAAAAGACATTTTACCTGTAACATAATTCATAACCGAAGGTTAATTACAAGTTTTTCTGTTGTTGTATACCGTAAAATACACGCCATTTTAACACACTACAAAGCTGGTAATTTTTGGTTGCTCAATTCTTTTGCGCAATTTACATCCAGGGGTTAATTAAGTGTTGTTCTGCTGTTGTGGTCTCTAAAAGAAACGTTCTTTTTCACCGGCAAAAAAGACATTTTTTCTGTAGCATATTTCATAACCGAAGGTTAATTACAAGTTTTTTTGTTGTTGTGTACCGTAAAATACACGCCATTTTAACACGCTACAAAGCTGGTAATTGCTGGCAGCATATTTCTTTTGCGCAATTTATATCCAGGGGTTAATTAAGCGTTGTTCTGCTGTTGTGGTCACTAAAAGAAACGTTCTTTTTCACCGCCAAAAATACATTTTTCCTGTAGCATAATTCATAACCGAAGGTTAATTACAAGTTTTTCTGTTGTTGTGTACCGTAAAATACACGCCATTTTAACACCACAAAGTGGTAAT